>OLKM01001995.1:71626-91053 GCA_900291075.1 Melanogrammus aeglefinus | reverse complement strand
GCCGGGGGGGGGGGGGGGGGGGGGGGGGGGGGGGCCGCGAGAGGACGGAAGGAGGAGGACTCTCGGTGTGTGTGTGTGATGTTGTGGTGTTGCGGGAGGCGGAAGGAGTCCGGGCCAGTGGGGGCGGGCTGGCGGGGGGTCTCTACACGAGGGCGTGGCTACGTGGCATGAGGGGGAGGAGCTGCCTGCTGCGCGTTGGTTGTGTGGTGTGTGTATGTGTGTGTGTCCTCCCCGGTGGATGAGATGAGCCGTCTGAGATCTTCACCACTACTTCGTCTTCCGCCTGCTCTCCACTCGGGGACCGTGGACCACCGTGACCTGAGGGACGGGACACAGAACGACCGGCGACGTGTAGCGCGTCTCATTCAGTCCTATCTTTAGGTTCCCCCCACCGCAACCACCACGCCTCTCTACCATGTACCGCGATCAACTGATCCTGCGGAAGGTGAGTGGGCTTTGTAAACGTGATTATTTACTGTTGTAAATGTAAAAGTCCAAAGTAAGGTGGGCGGCATTCAAGTGTAGTGTAGCCATCGTTCCTCGCACAACATCAGCATTCACCCGTTCACGTGCGCGTGAATGTGGTATTGTGGATGACAACGCTGGTCCAACGGGCAGAGCACGTGTGTGTGCGCACTGCGCGTAACAGCGCTCTGTTTGGGAGGATTCAACCACACGCGAGTCTTCCTGTCAGCGCATCGGGGAGGATTATAGTGGAAAGTGAGAACAAGGTTTTGAGGGATTTGATGTTGCTTTTGGACGCTAACGGGACACTTGTACTGCCACGGAATTGGCCGCGATGGGACCCAGCTTGTCCCGTGTGTGTGTGTGTGTGTGTGTGTGTGTGTGTGTGTGTGTGTGTGTGTGTGTGTGTGGTGTGTGTGTGTGTGTGTGTGTGTGTGTTCTGATATAAGCCCATCGCAGGTGTTTCTTTCTACGCACCTTTCCTTAATTATAGCGTTTTTATTCAAAGTCGCACTTGAGTAACGCCTGCACCCCCCAACCGCATGCACAGTGTGATCGGTGTTTTAACAACTACCCTTGTATGTGGCCCGGATATCACAACTTTTTTGTGCGTAATAATATCAATTATAAGACACGTTTCCATGCCTCTGTTGCTGCGCGTCCTGGCCAGCCCCCCCCCATTCTGTGATTTCCACTGGTCCTCAGGCTCGTCTATCCCTCGGCAAAGCCGTTTTGCTTTGGGGGTGGGGGACAGGGGGAGGGTGAAGGGAGAGAGAGTGGCAGTGACAGAGTGAGAGAGAGAGAGGCGATTTTCCCAGGCCTACTTGTTTGGGCTAACGAATTCATGCTTGCAGGTATGTACGCTGTACTTAGCACTGTGGACTAATGAAATGACAGAATCAGTGTTTTATATTTAAGGCCTATTGATGTCTTTCTTGGGGCCTATATCGATTCACTGGCTTTAAAACGTAATGTCATTCTGTTTTTTGTGTTTCGATTTACCAATTTTGTAATGTAGGCTAGTGAAGTTACAAATTATCAATGTTAGGCCAATGTTTTGGTTAGCCTGGGAACCAGACAGGCAAGCTCATGCTTGATATCAGACTAATATTACCTAACAATCATCCTGAAAGACAAATGTTTCTGTAGAGTGATGCAATAGCCGGCTCCATCGACTCTGACGTACACTTTGAAACAGTCCCCTGGGCTGCCGCCTGTGAGTTATGTTGATGGTTGCTTTGCTTTTTAATGGGATCACTCAACCTCTGTATAATGGCTCGAAGTATAACGGTATATTTTAAAGAGTAACCACTTTGACTTTGGCTTCTTAGTATTGCGTTTTGTGTGTTTTTTTGTGATTTAAGGGAGAATTTTCCAAATGTCCATGTACCCAATTCCTTTAAATAATGCTGCGATTACCTCCTTTGGTGTTTTGAATTCATAAGTTTGCTATCTAGGCCTCTGAAGTATTGAGAGGATGGCTGAAACATTATATATTTCAGCATATCCGGCTTTTTGTCTGGGATATGCAAGTAAAATTGTTGCGTTCCTGCATAGCTGCTTTATCACAACTACACAAGGTTGTGTCTGTTGCGTTGCGTAATCAATGCATAGTACCTTAATTCTCTTTGGCATGGAATCAGTGGCATGAAATCCACTCAAATAACCAACTAAATGTTTCTAAGAAGCAAGCTCTTCAAGGACACCGGGGAAGGGTTAGACACTTTCCAGTCATCAAATCACTCTCCCTCTAACGGGCCTCACCCACACCCAATTATAATCCTCATGTATCAATTTCGTGGTCACATCAAACCACTCGTGATGGGAGCCATCAACACCCAAACCTACCACCTTGCTATGTCAAAGTGCATGCTCAATGTGAACAGGCAGGACGCAGGACGACATGACGGGGGCCCAATAGGCGCTCTTTAGGGGCCCTACAAGAACCACGGGCTGCCAAAAACACGCGCACAGCACAGAAAGCAGAAGAGGGGCTGATGTGCTGTGTTAAACGCGTGGCACAAACCGTAAGGCTCAGGGCTTGTTCACACTACCCTCCGTCCGTCGGACGCATCTTATTTGAACGTTTGCATGGGCAGCGCTCGCGGGAAGTGCATTGTGGGTCCGTCCGTCCATTATGGCTCCGGTGGCCTGCGTCAAGAAGTTGAGAAATGTTCAACTTTTCACGCCGCGGCGGATCCGTCATGCACTATATAGTGCACTTAAAATACCCAAAATGTGAGTGTACATACGATGTACCCTACATGTTACTCCCGTATACCACAATGCAATGCGGTCGTGTTTTTCCGAAGGAGAAGAAGCTGAATAACCGCGAAAACGAATACATTTAATGATGGAGTCTCCGGCTTTCGTTTAGAAATGTCAGCAATTTATTTGGAATCTAACATAGAAAATTGAACATTCAAAATTAATTAAAAAAAACTTGAACAAGGAAATGTAACCAAATGTAATCAACATCAATACAACCTCCAGCGTTCCTCGTGAGTGCCCGGATTGTTTACAACATGATGTGGGCGCATCTGTCTGCGTCACACAAATACCCGGCGCATTTACTGATGCACATGACGTTTAGAAATGTTCAGCGTAGTGTCCGAATTTTCGTTCCCTATATAGTGCACTATATCATGAACACTGTATAGGGAATAGTGAGTGAGTGCATAGGGAACGATTTTGAACACAGCTAAAGGCCCATTCACACCCTACGGTATATACGGATACGGACCGTTTCATCCGACCCCGGAGGTGTTTCGTCCGTCAATGGGTCCGTCGCCTCTGAGCTTACGAATCCGGAGTGCTCCGGGAGAAACGGAGCAATACCACCGGAAATCGAGGCGGCAGTATGGAGTCAAAAGTCAGACCGTTCACGTGCATTACGGAACCCTCCTTGCGTCAAGCAACAAGGGCCTGACGGGCGTTTTCCAAAAATTCTAAACTTGTAGCAAGGGCTTTGATTGGTCCGCTCACTAAAACCTGACGCAAAACCGCAGCAGGTTCTCGACTGCGTCAAAGCGTCTGCGTTGGTCATTGCGCTGCGTCGACGTGAAAAGCATAACCTGAGCCTTAAGGATTCAGTCGCCGACGGCGGCTACCCCGTCGATCGTCTCCCACTCTGGTCGTCGCTACGCCGTTTGAGATCATGGCCGTCGCCAGGCATCACAACCGCTACATGCATTAGGTCGGCATTGGCATGCAGTTCGCATCGCAGTTCCTTCCCCCTTCGTCATGATGCCATGATGTGTTTCCTGTTGGCTGCTTAGCTCGGTTGTAGAACGTGTAAGCTAGATCAAGCTTTAACCTAGGGGGTCATGTAGGTGGTGGGGTTGTTGCGTACAGGGCCAAAGTTGTCCCAGCTGCTGGTAGTGATCGTGGAGATACTGGAGCAGTCATCTGTGTTGCTCGTGGACACAGCATTCCTTTGAGCCTTGCGTCAGCCAGCAGTCATTCCACATTGGTAATGCTTGGCCCTGTACACTAACCCAACAGCGTTAACCCTCGCCCGCCGCAGATAGCCTGCACTTTGCATTCATGTGTCGGCTGACTCCTCACCTGGCCTGAACAAGGTTGACATCGTCTATATGCTAAAGCCAAGTAAGGCCCTGATGAAAGGCAAACCAAGCAGCTTCAATGCCACTGGAATAGTTAGTTGGCGCCTTTCTTTCCTTGCTTCATTCAAGAGTCAAAATTGCTTTTTTAACACATGAATGTTGTTTTAAATACACGTCAACAGAGTATATGCATGTTCATTCCTAGTCATTGAATATTATTTCTGTGGATGAAGAAATTATATAACATCCTATTCAACTATTTAGATTGTACTAAGGCGTATTTAAAGCAGAACTAAAGAGTATCAATGCACTCAAATCAAATTTTTTGCTGAGTTCCATCTCAAGACCACGCCTATTGCAATTTATATTTCTGCCAGTTAATGTAGACGCTGTAGCTAACAACTTTGTTTGGTAGCTGCAAAAATGTTCTTGAGATACTCTGATCCATCTGTCATGGTTTTATGTCCTCTATTATAAAGCCATAATTCATAACAACCTGGCCATGTTCATGTCTTGGAAATGTTGGCCAAAAAGGGAAGACAGGCAAAAACAAGAAGTGTTTCGAGCCATCACAATTTGCTTCTCTTCTAAGAACCGTGTTACTCTCCTAAGAAAAAAGAAAAAAAAATCGTACAGTAAATACAGGCGTGTAGCGACCCGAATTCCCACTGCCTCGTACATGTGTGTGTGATGCAATGCTTGTTTGTACGGTAGATTGAGTCTCTCAATGTCTGGCACTGGGCCAACTGTGGCTGCAGAAAAAAATCAAAATATGTCAAAAAGATAATAAAACCTTAACGGACATGCAAGAGGCAGGACCGTTGGCTTAGATAAGCAGGAAACTCAACGGCAGGGGCGGTAGGCGTGTCTGGGTACACAATAGGCGAAAGTTATGAAACATTGTTTTCCAGACCTATAAAGTATGGGCGTTTGGGTGACAGTCTTCAAAAAGTCTGTTTGGATGCTCATGTAATAAAAATGTCAAGAAGTTGACAATGCGCTAAAAAAATATCAAATTAATTGATAAGAAAAAAGAAGAAACCGATGTTTGCCATATTATCCAAGCCAGAACATGGTCTTGTTTGTTGTGATATCCGGGCCACCGTTCTTATTCAATTTAAGCGCTGCACGGTGTAATTATTGCATTTCCTGAAACCATACAAAAGTAACGTTTAGGGATGTGCGTAATTGAGAGAAACAAGAGGGACGAAGGCTGTGGGATTTGGTAGAACCTCTCCCCCTGCTCTCTCATGGACAGGCTTCAGGGTCAGATGATATTCATGTGTATAGCAGAAAAGGGATAAAGTAGTTTTGCAGATAGGAGAGAAGAGATAGGCCCACTTGGAAGAGGTCGTCAAATTAAATAAAAGCAAAGAGACAAACACAGGTGAACGTGGATGGACTCGTGTCCTCTGCAGATGAACGGGCTGAAAAGGCAGAGACGACGGGAGGGATCACTTCGTTATCTCGGGCAAACTCGATGAGGAAGGCTGCCCGAATAGAGCCATTGAATGAATTAAGAATTAAGTCCAGAAGAAACTTGACCGAGGCTTTTTCTTGGTACTCCCAAGACCAGCTTGTGAATGCTCTATTCATTCATCCATTCATTCAAGATCATTGCAACAAAAACGCACTGTTCTCTTCCAGATCTATCAAGTAGAGAAAAACAATCAGCTTGGGAAGAAATGTTCGGGGAAAAGTCTAGAATTTAAATTTGGGAAAAGGGCAACACTCTGGAGTAGAACCCTGCCCTGAATACGAATACGAAGGCCCCCCTCCCCCCAAGAAAAACATGAAAAATGTGTCCCTCATATCACATCTTGATCCGGTCTCTCCACCTGCCCCGTGCCCTCCCCATCGGTCTCTCTCCCTGTCTCCTTCTCATTCCCTCAATCTCAATTGCGATCCTAAGTTCTGTCTCTTCGTGTCGGTCTTTCCCCGCTCCTGCTGGGATCAGCGATGTCAGATCGAACCATAGAATGGCGAGTAGGTTCTGGTGGATGTACCCAAACAGAGAAGAAAGAGGGGCCTTTCTGTTCTCCGCAGAAATGTTTGGCCGGGCGAGAGAAATGTCAGAACAATACAGGCCTTTTATTCTGCTCCGGAGTTTCAACATTGTCTCACATCGTGAGACAATGCGGGTTTCTTTTTTTTATACATTCATAACCCTTCTTTATCTTATCCCCAAAAGAGATTTAGAACGAAGCAGTACACCAACCCGAAACCAAAGTAAAACACATATTTGCCCAATCCCATTCAATCTAATTCAAAACCACAACCAAAGAAATCACACTGGTATATCATGGTTTATCAGCCCAAAGTAGGCAGAATGGGCACAACAAAGTGGTTTTGACGTTGACAATTCATATCGGCTCTGTTTAGTGTAGCCAGGAGGAGAGAGGGGTGTGATGGTTTTATCACCAGACCAGTATTGTCCTATGAGATCGGAGGCCCATCCCTCTAAACAAAGCCCCCCCCCCCCCCCCCCCCACCCCTCCCTCTACCACCCGTGGTGGTCAACTGTTGATCAAGCGCCACCACGGCAGCCAATCAAAAGGCCCTGCGTCGTTTATCTTGCCCGTTGCGTAAGAGAAGTTCTCAAGCAGCCACCAATGAAACCCTCATCCAATTAGGCACTGTCCACATTTCCAAAGAGGGGCTTTCTCTGGGAGACTGCTGCCATTCAGCCCCCCCTCCCCTCCCTTGTCCCTCCCTCCCCGTCCCCCCCCCCCGCCCCCCCCCCCCGCCCCACCCCCACCCCCCCGCCCGCCCCGGTGGGACACCAGGCCCTCTCTTTACAGCCCCCCCCCCCCCCCCCCCCCCCTACTCCCGGTCTACGCTGTTGATCGTGAAGAAAGCAGGCTGACAATTAATGAATAATCAACATGTGTGACAGAGAGACGTATCCAGTGAACAGTGACCAGACCACAATCTAATCAGAGGACAGAGATGCTCTGTCTCTCTCTCCCTCTCGCTGTCTCTCTCCCTCTCGTCATCTCTCTTGTGATCTCTCTCTAGTCATCTCTCTCTCTTTCTCGAGCCATCTCTCTCTCTAGTCATCTCTCTCTCTATCTCTCTCTCTAGTCATCTCTCTCTATCTCTCTCTCTAGTCATCTCTCTCTCTCTCTATCTCTCTCTTTAGTCATCTTCCTCTCTTTCTCTCTCTCTAGTCATCTATCTCTCTCTCTAGTCATCCCTCTCTTACTCTCTCTAGTCATCTCTCTCCCTCTCTGCCTCGGTCTCTCTCGCTATAGTCATCTCTCTCTCTCTTTAGTCATCTCTCTCTCTTTAGTCATCTCTCTCTCGTCATCTCTATTTCTCTCTCTCTCTCTCTCTCTCTCTCTCTCTCTCTCTCTCTCTCTCTCTCTCTCTCTCTCTCTCTCTCTCTCTCTCTCTCTCTCTCTCTCTCTCTCTCTCTCTCTCTCTCTCTCTCTCTCTCTCTCTCTCTCTCTCTCTCTCTCTCTCTCTCTCTCTCTCTCTCTCTCTCTCTCTCTCTCTCTCTCTCTCTCTCTCTCTCTCTCTCTCTCTCTCTCTCTCTCTCTCTCTCTCTGTTCTATGTAGTGGTGGTAGTCGTCAAAACAATGCTGCAGCCATGCACAGTAATGCATGATCATGCACACAGACGCATGAATGCACATACACAAACGGAGGCACGCACTAACGCACCAATAACGTGTCTCTAAGAGCACCGCTAGACAGCTCCGTCGCAGAATGTTCCAGCCGGTCACAGTTGGTGTTGTTGCACGTTTAGTTACATTGTTAAGTGAAGTGGTTTTACAGCACAACTGGAACAGCCACCTCATTATATACTCTGGCATGGCGACAGAGAGCTGTCACACGCTAACCCCCTTTGTCTTTGCTTCTGTCTTTATCAGTTCCCAGTGAGGCCCGACAGCTCCCAATCAGACGTCTCATAAAAACGTTGCCGCTGCTGCTTGCTGCTGCTTGATGATGATGATGTCAAAATGAATCCACCACCTGCGTGTTTAAAAATAGAGCGAGCGTCTCCGCCGTCGAATCCCCGGGAGCGGGTTGGCGAAGAGGAGCAGGGAATGGAAGTGAGACCAGACCCCCCCCCCCCCCCCCAACAGTATACATGTATAAGGCAGCTCGCCGCTGTGGCTTTGTAACTTCATCACTCTCCCCCCCGCTGCGCTAAATACCCTCGTTCAAAGGCATAGGGTGAACGTACAGTGCAATTATTGCCCCCCCCCCCCCCCCCCCCCCCTCTGGCAGCCTGCTTAAGAGGGGGTGAACCGCCTGTTGAGGGGGGGGTGAACCGTGGTCGCCTCCCTCACTTCAGTGGGTTGGATGCGTGCCATCTTTGGAATTAAGACGTTGTCTGAGCGCTGGAGTGGGGGGGGGGGGGGGGTGAGAGGGAGGGGACGGGTGGGGGCCTGGGTGTGGTACTGGAGGGACAGCCTTTGAGGGGGATAGCAGTGTGTGGAAGACACACAGAGAAGGGGCGTGTATATATATATACTAGTGGATATATATACGAGGGGAAAATGACATTAACGGAAAAAATACGGTGGGAAAGTCCTGAGTAGGTAAGGAGGTTTAAGATATAAAATGGTGACAGGCCTGAACAAGCACGTGCCTTACGCATTCAATTTCTCTGTATTTATTTTACTAATCCGACATGCTGGTCTCTTGGTGCATCAAGCAGCTCCATCACTCCCCCCCTGGGAGCCATGGTAGCTTTAACCTCAGGACCGCTTGACACGTCTTCCTACTGGAGCCAGCGGCTAGCAGCCGGCGGTCTTTACCTGACGGAGGAGCAAGTAGGAAGTAAAGCAGAACGAGGGGAAGATGTATCTGTTGAAACAAAAGGGATAGGATTACCAGCACACACAGTCAGAGGGACTTCCCGTGCTCAGGAGTAACTGGGTCTTGTGTGGGAGTGTACACTCAAACACACACACTTACACACTTACACACACACACACACACACACACACACACACACACACACACACACACACACACACACACACACACACACACACACACACACACACACACACACACACACACACACACACACACTCATGCACAAGTAGAGACACATGCACACCCCTACATATGCAAACGTAGAAACCCATACACACACACACACACCTACACGCACACGCACACGACACACACACACAAACAGAGTATTTGTGTTCCTTTCTCTGTTTTTTTCTGTTCACATTGACTATTGAAGTTTAATATAAAACCCAATTAGATTTCATATCCTCATTTACTTACCTTAAATTGTTATTATCAAAGATTACTATGATAATATCAGAGAACTAAGGTTGTTTTGGATTCATTCAGGGGCCCGTTTCACTAGAATATATACATGCATCATTCTATTACTACTTTTCTTCCCACAGGAAGAGCTGGATAGAACAGCTAAATGCTAGAAGCCTTGCTTAAAATTAGCGGAGGGTGTGAAACGGCTATTGTGTCTGTTTTAGCCCAAAGAGACGAATGAGAATCGTGTTTTAACACAGCAAAGCTCGTGTGCAGAAGGGCTTCCTGTGTTACACTCACTTTATATAAGGACTCTAGCTGTGGCTGTTTTTGAAATGTGAAAATCATAAAACACTATTTTGCGACTGTACCCACACAGATGTCTGTTTTGGCCGTCGTTCCATAACGGTTAGTGTCTGCAAAAAAATGTGTTTCCTTGTAGAGTGAGAAAAAATATTCACAGCAATATGATCATTTATTCAGTGACATGCTGGCATTGTAATATCAAACCGTTTCAATGCGTGATTTGTTTAAGGTATAATTAGCATTCCAAAAGGTTGTTGGGACACTGGGGAAAGATATAACAATAACATAAGTTGTTGAGTACAAAGCTGTGGAGCAGAAGAACATTGTAAGCAAGTTAGGATGTTTTGCTGCGCAAGTAACCTGATTGCAAGCAGTCAGCACACGGAGGCTGCAAGTCAATTTTAAAAGACTGTAGCAAACGAAGCGGTGACCAGGCGGGGTTTAATACAAGCAAAAGACCATTTCTGCTGTACTCCTACTGATTTGTCTGCATCACTGCATAGTCTGGTCTTATGCCCGATGTGTGTTCCCTGTACGGTTTACAGTTACTGCCACCACCACATGATCAGACCCCTTAGAAATATGAGAGTCTCTGGTGTTTTTATCTGACACCTCATTTTTATTTGTAAAACCCGGGCCTCCCTAGCGGTTTAATGCTGGTTACACGCTAATTAGCCCGACTTTGTGCCCAATTTCCCTCAACCGACTGGTCAGCAATGCCCAGATTGGTTGATGATTCTCCTGATATTTTTTGGCAGATTATGCTGTGGTGTGAGCGGTATGTTTTCACCGATCAAGGCCTCACCGATTCGAAGTCTAAAAATGTAAACGTTTTCCGGAAAATACGATTAAAAAAGCTAGCATAGCTAGTTCCTCCTGACCATCGTCCTACATGTCCGTTTACACTAAAGTCCCCATTTTGATCCCGAGAGATTTCTGGTTTTGCAAATCAGGACTGGGTTGTTGTGGTTTGGAATCTGTCAATGTGTGGTCGTGTGCTGTGCTGGCAGAATCGTTTCCTTCCTCACACTCAACAATCAAAACAGTTAAATTGATCATAATCCATCATTAAGTCTGTGGTCTCTCAGGTTTCTAAATTGGATCAATCGCCTCGTCTGCACCCGGCATATGTCTCAGACCATCCACCTTCGCTTCCACCCCGGGCCGATCCATACCCCCCCACCCCACCCCAATCAGGCTTTACTTTAAATAGCTTCCTTCCCCCCAATCCTTCGGGCTGACCTTTGATCCGACTGCGGCGTTGATCACCTGGACATGTTAAAGCTGGCCCCTCAACGTGCAGCTTAACCCCCCCCCCCCCCCCCCCCCCAAGCTCTTACCCCATTTACTGTTTACCTCTTACTGCTTGGCTGTAGTGTTTGTTGGTCTGGGGAAGGCGGTGCTGCAATGGTTAAGTGAATTGGACTGTTGTTGTGACAGTCGTGGAGGTTTTAGGAGAACGGACACTTTGGGTTCCATGTATGGAAAGCGTTGGAGGGCCTTTTGCGACCGATATGAAACTGCACTCCGGAAAATGATTTCTTTAGCTGTTAGTATCAGACTTCTTGAGTTCTACAGAGAAAGTCCCCCGTTTGAGGACATTGTACATTTTAGACAACAAAAGACATGTTTTTACCAGAACTTCAAGGGACCCAAACGGATTTGCTTTCCACCGAATAAAGTTATATCGGGGTTTACCTTCCCTCAAAGACGAGAAGTTTTGCAGGTGTCGTGTATCCCAAAATTACCTACTTAACTGTTTTATTTCCTTGTTCTTGTTCTTTTGCATCCTTGGCACCCTTCCACACTGAAGTCCCCTGCTGTCTCCACAGCGTGGGTTTGATACAAGTTGTGGAGACGTTTTTGATCGAAAGCCTCGCTCCATCAGTTTGCCTTCGAGGGGACTTCTGAGAAGACGGGATGGTGATATAAGTGGATTGATGCAGATCTCAGATGGATTGATGCAGATCACGGGGGATCTTGCATCACAGGAGCTGATGCTGATGCTGCAACCACAATTCAAGAGAGTAGGTTGGGTGGGTTCAGCCTCGTGAGACCATCCAGATATTCACGTTTGCGATCACAGAAGGTGAACACAAACCAAAAAAACAGATTTGGGACGAAGAGCCTGTTTGTGTGGGACAATGTTCTGGATAATATACCGATGCTGGGAGGTAGTCTCACATTTTGATATAAACGTGTATCTAGGTTAAACAAGTCAGTTATTTGTGGTAGTTTCCAACGTATCCCCCCCTAAATCTGCATCGCTTTTGACATTCGTGGTGACTACTACCCCAGGGGGTGAATAGCGTAGCAGGCAGCCAAGACGATGACAGGTTCACCTGCGCCTCACCCACGTATGGCAGTGTGATTGACACCAAACACAGCCCTGGCTGGGATGACAGCCTTCGCTGCATTCTTCACAGCCATTGGATAAAAGCCATATTTTTTAAAAAGCGTCTGTCAGACAGTGGTTTGACTTTTGAAAACTAGAGCCAATGAAAATGCGGGACATCGACGAAAAATATGATACACGGGACTACGGCTTGGCTGCAGTCAATTTCTTAAATTGCAAAATCTGATTGGACGAAATGCAATGTACTTTATTCTGCGTTCGGATTTCCGTTAATCGTGGAAAATCGTTGGCTTTGCTTCCCAAACCGAAACTCTCTCCACTGCGAGCCGATTGTTCCTCGCATTTTTTTTTTTTTTTTTTAGAAAGGTGTTAACAGGATCCAGGGCCGACCGATCTGCAGAAGGAAACAGGTTATGAACTGGTCCCATGAGGCAAGTGTGCGGGGGAGGTGGTGGCGCACCATTAAGCATCGAACACATTCAGTGTTTCATGTCCACCCAATCACGTTCTTCCCTGTGCAGACTTCAAGGCAAACCAAACCCTAAAACAACTCATTTAAGGTTGAAGTGGGTTGTTGGTCACTTTAAGCTATGGTGGATCCTAGTCCAAATCTCAACTTAAAAAAATAATAAATACATAAATAAATATGAGACGTAAAAAATCCCTCGATGGCATAACCGCCGGATATTGCCTGCGCTAACTGGTTATTGGCAGTTTCGGGCTACCAGGCAACATCCATCAAACCTCCTTGCTCCACCCCGGACCACGTCTGACTGAACCGTGTGGGCGTAAGTTGTGCAAGAGAAAGCAAAAGCCTCGACCGCAACATGGCCACACCCCTAAATGCAAACTAACGCTGCCAGAACTCAGCGAGAAGGCTTCTTGTTTCTGTTGATATGCAAAAAAGCTGGATAGATAGATAGATAGATAGATAAAAGTCCTGATGCGGTATCCTTACTACTGTGGCCACATCTCTGCCCCACCCCACAGCCCTATACATTAGCTGCATGGGGCATGGCCCAAGTTGGCCATATAGAAGGGCTAGTGGTTTTAGTTTACTCTTCATGTGGAAGAAATCCAATCAAAGCACTCTGACTGGGATCAAATCCCCCCCCACTCCACATCCTTGAGTCGTATATGAGCTTTGGCCGAATTGGCTGATATTGGTTAACATGGTTATGTGTGTTAGTGTGTGTGTGTGTGTATGCATGTGTGTGTGTTTGTTCCATGTGTCTGGTATGGCCCACTGTGACCACGGCAAAAGAAGGTGAAAGCTAGCTGCATTGTAATCCTCAGCCGAAGGCTTGAGCTTTCTCCCATGATTACCTCAAACGCGGATCGTAGAGTTAGATTCAGCGTTTCACCTTTTGAAACTTACTTCACGTTTTAGTGCGGTAAAATGCATGTTTAGATGTTGTAGCGTGTATTGTCTTTTACAGGGTCACCAACAAAGACTCCCAAACAAACATAACCGAAGCGAAGACAGAGGGGCCCAATCAACTCCCAGTGTTCATCAAGTCCCTACTGTTGTACAGTTTAGTGAGAGTGCAGCGCTTTCAGCTAGCCAGCGAGCTACTCCTGTGTTCCCTAATGATGGGACGCATGGCCGCGGACGTTAATTTGTTTTGTTATTTTTAGTCACACGCTTTGTGTCTGTAAATAATGTGTAGATAACGGGCTGTGTGCGCATGCCAGGCGGGTCCCCGGCCCACACACGGTGGTCTGATACACTACTCGTTGTCAGACACACACCCGCACAAACACACACACACACACACACACACACACACACACACACACACACACACACACACACATACTGAGGCTCATTACAAGCAAGCCCATTCATTGGTCGTGGTCTTGACCATGCCAAGCTCTTTTTGTTTGCGGGATGCATTCATGTCGCGGATCATTATTCCCCTCCGCTCAAATTGGGGAACTCAAGCACTCCTCAATTCCCTCATCTCTTGGAAAGAAAAATCAATTTTTGAGGACACTTTGCCATGCCGTCACCCCCACCACCTGGTTTCTAACCCTCTTGTCGTCCAAGTTGAATGAGTGCAACTTTAATCCAAGTTATGAAACAAGTGGCGTGAGGAGCCTTCAATGAACACTGGCTGCTGCTCAGGCCTTATTATGTCATCATAATATAAACCTGTCGATTCGGTCGAACAAAGACTCCTCTCTTGAGCTCCTCTCTTGAGTTCCTCACTTGAGTGCGAATGGGCGTCTGCGGTGCATTTCTCGGTCAGTGTTTGAAGGTGTGTGTTTGTTGGTTCCTGGCCCCAATAGGTTAACAAGTCACCTACTTGCAAGTGATTGGATCAGCCAATCATATCCATGTTGTAACGGATGAAACGCTGGGCCAGCGTTGGTTTTTTACTCCCTTGTTTCTCCTCGTGCCGGGGAAGGAAACGGTGGGCGTCATGCTCACCTCGGAGACGCACACACTCGGCCGTCTCAATGTCTCACTCCGTGTCACTTTTTTACCAACATTCTTTTTCTCCATTGACCAAATTGACGCAGACAAGAAAGAAACCCTTGGGTTTATTGAGCTCTCGAAGGATGGCTTTCATTCAGGCTTAAGTGTTGGCTGTGGTAAAAGATAGAAATAGGTTTGAACTAGAGCCATGGGTGTCCGTTTTTTGAGGGCTTAGCATGCATGTGTCTCGCCCTTCATTCACTGCCTCGCCAGCAAGACTCAGGCTTCTCTTTGTCAGCAACCTGCTAGACTCTAGCAGGTTGCGACAGCAAGCGATCAACATAATGCATGTTCCCCGGAGCTAGCTTCTCTGTGCTATATCGGTCCCTCCTCAGATCCTGAGTCCCATCTTCCTCTCCTACTGTCACCCACTTCCGTCTTACTCTCTCGCTCTCTCTACTACCGTCTCTCTCTCTCTCTCTCTCGGATATCTCTCGGATCTCTCTCGGCTCTCTCTCGGCTCTCTCTCTCTCTCTCTCTCTCTCTCTCTCTCTCTCTCTCTCTCTCTCTCTCTCTCTCTCTCTCTCTCTCTCTCTCTCTCTCTCTCTCTCTCTCTCTCTCTCTCTCTCTCTCTCTCTCTCTCTCTCTCTCTCTCTCCCTCCCTCCCTCCCTCCCTCTCCTCTATCTCTATGGCTCCATCCTACTTCCTTTTGTACCTCCTCACTCACCTCCATTCCTGGTCTTTCTGTTTCAGATCAGCTGCTCTCTCTCTCTCTGCATCTCCCATTTAAGGGGACCCTGAGGTGGGAAGAGAAACCCCACCAAATCATTGCTAAGAGGAAAACATGGCCGTGGCCGGCTGTCCGGACTATTTCATGCATCATCCAAACTACCAGGTAAAAGAGAGCTGCTGTTTTCTGTTTTGTTTGTGTTTACTTCAAACCTGCACTATGGGAGTGGTCCCATTAGCATCCTCTAGTGGCTATGGTTATACCTATATCCTCTTGTGGAAGAAATCAACTCGATTAATATTGTTTGTATGGATTGACTCGTGGATTTGCAAACTTTGTTCTAGGTTAACTTTACAGTCCCGATATCTTTTTAAGAAAAGTTACGCAATGTAGCTTTAAGAAGGGGGAGCCAAGCCCTTAAGTTTTGTTTATTGTGTGTTTATTCGTGTTAATGTTGTTGCTGCTGGATATGAGGCTTAAGATTCTAAGAAACACCAAGAAGCTGTCTGTAGATAATGCCATTGCCAAGGTTAACTTCATTACCTAAGTGACTTCAGCTCCAGAAGGTGACACTTGAGTGTCTTACATCCATTCAAACTTAACAAGAAACGACTTGGCTCAAAGGTTTCTTGAAGGTTTATTTTCAGTTCTGCACTTCCAAAAACATAAAAGACAGTGTTCATAGACATTGACTGAGCAAAACCAAGTTCTTATTCCACACAAAAAAAAGATTTGAATCTAACGATAGGTTCATGGTCACTTGGGTCCCGGAAGCTTGAATTTGCTCATGGTCGTAATCGCTCTTTTACATGACTATAATATCCTGTAACATGGAAGGAAAAGCTTCCTATAGGACGATACCACAGCCTTTCAGGGTTAGGGTTCATCAATACCTTAAGACTCTGCCAAATTCAGTGTGATTAGTTTGCAGCCATAAATTCGTTTGTAACCCTCATTATTTAATCACGCTTACTGTTTCGTCCTACTAAACTTTTTCCCACGTCATGCTAATTGATTTGGGGGGTGGTGGGGGGGGGGGCGATCCACACTCCCATGTGGAGCAAAGGTTCTCTAAACCTCTGGATTAGGGACGCAGTGGCCATTAGGATAATCATTGGGTTCATGGCCCCATCCATCGCCTTTCACCTCTGAGCCGAGAGACCGCGATGGCTCTGTGTGCATGGGGCGGGGGGGGGGGGGGGAGAGAGTCTCTGGGATCGTGATCAGATTAGAGAAACAGGCTTTCGCACAGAGAGAGCACTAGCAGTAGGTCTCACTTATTGTCAGACACCTTGTCTCGGGGCGTATGTTTCGCGTTTCTCTCACGCACATCACAAGCCAATGTGCGTGTCTCTGTGTGTGTGTGTGCCGAGATACGCCCAGAAGAGGAATATTGTAAGCTACATATTTACGCATATTTAAATAGCAGGTGAATATATATAGAGTATAAATACATTGCTGTTAATGAACTGCATTTATATAGCGCTTTTCTAACCATTGGCCACTCAAAGCGCTTTACAATATTGCCTCACATTCACGCACACATTCACACACCGACGGCGGAGTCAACCATGCAAGGCAACAGCCAGCTCGTCGGGAGCAGTTAGGGTGAGGTGCCTTGCTCAAGGACTCAACACCTTAATCTACTCGTAGAGCGTATATGTAACCTTAATTCACCCTGGGTTGTCTCTGAGGTGAGATTTATGTGCGCTCGCTCCAGTAAAACCCTGCTGTGTGTCCTAACATGCACTATGCACAATCTAGGGTGCTGACGCACACACTAGCATGTCATATATGGAGAGGTATGAGGACACCAAAACAACCAGGGTGTGACCTACTTAAACACGAGGGGTGCGTGTCAACACCACACAACGGACAATGCCAGGTGGGGTCTGAACCCAGCACCTGCCGGAGGCTAGCCGTCGGGCTAGTAAACAAAGCAAAGACAGGCAGCCCAAAGTAAAAACATTTACATTTACATTTAGGGCATTAAGCAATTTTTGTACATGTATCAGAAGAAAGAGAAACAATATATTGCTTTTGGTACGGTAAGGATGCCATAGAACCTAGTGCCAAGCATAAACAATCGCTAGGTTAACCCATTCCCCGTATACAACAAAGATAGCTAGGATAAGATGCTACACATTGCTAAGTACTATTATTAAGTGCAAGGACGTACAACATACAATTATTTCGTACATTAAGTGCTAGGACGGATAACATACAATAAGTGCGTACATTAAGCGCCAGGATGGAAATTATACATAAGTTAGTTAGAGGGGCATAAAATCCTACACAAAATGTGTAGAATCGTCCTTTTTGAAAGTGTCAGCTGTATATAGGGCTCCTTTATGTTCTCCATTACAGTCAAACTCATCTCCTCAAGCTGATGTGTAGCCACAGAAACAGTACTAGCTTAACTTGTGCAACCCACAAACAAATATTTATAACATCCGCAATGTCATGGCATTCACGTGGGCTTGTCACTAACAGTGAGTCATAATACATTACCCATATAATATTATAATGAATAATAATTGATTAACAGGAGCTCTTTGAATGTATTTGCCAGACGCTATGGGACATGTAACATTAATTTTGGATTCAGAATGGTCGTTCAAATCGACAATCTCAAGGATTTTGGTTTCTTTCTCTTTGGCGAAATATTTGCGGATAAGCAGTAATTGTTACCTTAGAACCCAACAGAGAGTCAGTTTGTAACATTCATCTCTCTCTCTCTCTCTCTCTCTCTCTCTCTCTCTCTCTCTCTCTCTCTCTCTCTCTCTCTGTCTCTCTCTCTCTCTCTCTCTCTCTCTCTCTCTCTCTCTCTCTCTCTCTCTCTCTCTCTCTCTCTCTCTCTCTCTCTCTCTCCCTCTCTCTCTCTCTCTCTCTCTCTCTCTCTCTCTCTCTCTCTCTCTCTCTCTCTCTCTCTCCTCTCTCTCTCTCTCTCTCTCTCTCTCTCTCTCTCTCTCTCTCTCTCTCTCTCTCTCTCTCTCTCTCTCTATTCGACAACAGATAGTGACTTAACAGACATTTATTTACAAGCAATCCTTTGAGATTGCCACTCTACCAAATGTAATGTGAATATACTCAGTAGATTTGTTTAGTACATAACGTGATATACACATCCATTATCTGTTTAAACATGATCCGACCCCTGTGAGTGGGCGTGGGCATATTCCACTCTAAGTCTTGTCTGAGGTCAAACCCGTCCACATTTTCCTCTTAGTTGCATTCAACCATCCAACCCCTGGCCCACAGTTCTTAGCTATGTTCAACTTCACCAATATGAAAGGTGTGTGTGCATGTGTTTGTTCCTGTGCGTGGCTACATTTTCTTTCAGTGTGAAAAAGAGTTGTTAGACACACCAACAGAATAATTACCTATGAATAACATTAAAAGCAAAGAACTGCTTCTGTTGTTTTTAGTTTCCCGGGTAGCAAAAAAACAAGCTTCCAAAGTATTATTTTCTTCTTTCCTCTGTCTGGACTCAAACCTATAAGCTCCCCTAACCTTATCACCGAGCTTATAGCCGGGGAACCTCACTGGCTGAGAATTATGCTAAGCAGGTCGCTCCTATAGGTCGAAATCCTCAAAGTTAACATTCAGCTTATTCCCTATATGAGGATGAAAGGCAGTCTGGGGTCTGAATGTGTTCATTCTCTGCCACCAAAGAGACCAAGGTGCACTTTTAAAAGTCTCGCCTCTGGTCTTTTGTGGGGGCTCTGGCGGTTGTGGGCGTGCACGTGACCATGAGCATGTCCGTGAGCGTGCACGTGAAAGTTTACCAGGCGGTCAGACAGCCTCACAGTGCTGTGTTCAAGGCCCTCTGTATCTGCGCCACCAACGCCATCTAAGTTGCTTAGTGGAGCTCAACCCTGTCCTCCCCATCCAACCACACACCACACACACACACACACACACACACACACACATACACACACACACACACACACACACACACATACATACACACACACACACACACACATACAATCATACACAAATACAAACACACGCATACGACACACACACACACACACACACGCATACACACCCGCGCATTCACACACGCACACACACACTGACACACAAATACATACACACACACGCATTCACACGCACACACACACACATACACACACACACAGACACACACCCACACACACACACACATGCAGAGACCCCCAGACACTGGCAGACCTCCGTGCATGTCCATGTGGCCCTGGTACTTGTTGGTGCGTCCGTGGTTATTTGGGGTGGCTGAGAGGAAGGATCAGTCACAGTCTGGTAGCCTCACCTCCAGACAGCGTGCCCTGCTGTGATTGGTCCAGTCCGCT
>OLKM01001995.1:60000-65886 GCA_900291075.1 Melanogrammus aeglefinus | reverse complement strand
TGTGATGTGTGTGTGTGTGTGTGTGTGTGTGTGTGTGTGTGTGTGTGTGTGTGTGTGTGGGGTGGAGGGGACAGGAACCTGGGGCCCCTATTAATTCATACATAGACATTCAGACATAATGAATTCACACAGACGACATTCCCGGGCAGATGGGCAACTGTATGGATCTGTCGTCCAGACAATGCTCCTGTTTCTAATCCCCGCCTCCTCGCTGGGTCAACGGGGGGAGCGAGGGCTATTTTTAGACCCAGCCGGCCGCGTTAGCATCACATCAAAGGCCCGGGGCGATGCTACAGTTGTCTGCTGATGGGAGCGGGGGGAGGGGGGAGATAGGGGGGAGATAGGGGGTGTGGGGGGGAGAAACGACAAGAGCATCGGTATCTGTCATTGATTCCGTCCGAGGGATTTTTCCCTCCAAAACGGGGGGGGCGGGAGTTTACGTCGTGGCGAGGCGTCTTGCTCAGGGACACCTCACGACTCAAACCAGGAAGAGCCGGGGGTCGAACCAGCAACCTTTTTCGGTTAGAACGGCCCCCCTACTCTACCTTCTGAGCAAGAGCCGCCTGAACGCCGCGACTGTGAACGGCCGGTTGAACCGTTAGAGTCTGGGTCGACGGGGATCTCTGCGGCGCACGTACGCGCGGTTCATCCCGTCCTGCCGCGGCCCTGATCCCAGGGGCCGCTGCCGGGCTGGTGTACGGCTCCCCGGGGCCAGGGTCTATAAGCAAAGTCCTTCTAGGCAAGTCCTCTCACTCGCGGCCATTTTGGCCACGCCTTTCGGGCAGCTATTTGGTCTTAACAAGACCAGGGCCCTATCTAATGAATAGGGAGAGAGCTGTATCTCCATTTTCCGAGATCTAAGGGGCATAAAAAACACATGTTTGAAATCACGATGAAAAACAGACTAAAATCGCTGAAAGAGGTTTGGTGGTTTTGTATCAAATTAACCGTTTTAAAAGCACTTTTTTCTTACAGGTAAGCTTGGACTGCGGCATGCGCAATGCTTCACGACAGTTTTATATTTACGGCATAACAACACCGGCACTGACAGCAAGACCAGAGTTCTTTTTTTTTTTTTTTTTGCTTGTAATGTAATATAAAATCTGGTGCGTAATCATGAATTTATGTATGTTTGCGCCCAAAAAAAATTGGCGGCAATTGTCCTTTTTTGAAAATATCTATTTTGAAAGTTTTGTTCTTCCCTCCTGATTGAAAATAACTTCCAAGTGTCGCAAAAAGCGTGACCGCGTAGGACATGCAAAATGATTGGAGCAACGGCACCGGAAGAGGCGGGACATGTGCAAACAACTGCCATCTTGGCGTTACAATGTTCCCCCATGCATTTCAATGGGTGATTTTTTCAGTGATGTGTCTCCTCCTTCTATAGTGTCTCTGCTATAAGTAGCTCCACCAAGCTTACCTGGCCTCTAATAATACGGCGGGATTAGGAGCCGCCGGGCCGCGCCTCCAGGCCGACGTGCCGGCGTGGGAGCCAGGCATGGCAGCGGGGTCAAGGGGGGCGGGGCCCGAGGGACACGTAGAGGAGGGGCGGGGCCGGGGAGGTGGGGGTGGAGGTGTGACCCAGGGAGGTGGAGGGGGATGGACTACAGTGACCCAGGGTCGTTGACCTCTGGTAGCCATAGCGTCTGGTGCAGGTAGAAGGAGTGGTGTGTTTGGGGGTATGGGAGGGGGGTTCTGATGGGGGGGGGGGGGGGTGGATGTTTGTATAAAATCATCGTATTATTGGGATGTTTTTCTTTTATTGATTTTTTTGTGGTTGGAAATGTGAGGATTGATGCTAGTATCGGTAGTCAGGCTTTCAGCGAATAAATAGAAAACATGATAGGTAGGCATCATACATTTAGATTATTTCGCTCAAAAATAATTCAAACTTTATTTACTTTTATTTGTGGTCAAATTTAAATAAGACTAAAACTAACCTACGGCTGAAAAATATTTGTGCAAAACAAATATATTATTGCTTTGAGTTTTTTCTGCTTTGGTCTTTAGTACATTTTTATTGTCACTGATACTCTTTACCCTTCCAATTGACTCCAGCAGTGTTCGTGTTTCTAGTCCCTTCTATATCTGGTGATCTTCAAGATGTGCGAGTGAGCCTATACTCCGTCTAGTGGCGACATTCGGTACTACAGCCCCGAGGTCTGACTCCGATACAGGGCTTGCGTGCTCGGTGCTGCGCTCATATTCACGTAGCGTTTTCCCCCTCCCGACTAAGAAATATTTTTTTTTTATGTGATTCTAAAATAACCCACCGACGTGGGCAACTTGGAAACCGAGATGTCATCTTCTCTCTCGGTTTACTGGGCCATAAACTTTCCTGAAGGCCACTTTACGCCCATCTCAAGTCAAACCTTATATCTTAATCGTAGTCAGGAAAAAATGGCGTTTCAAGCATATAAATCTGTCAAGGTATATATCAGCCCCCTCCTCCACCTCCCATACCACCCCCCGACTAAATGGAAGACCGAAATGTTCTACTCCAAGAGGAGGAACAGTAAATGCTGTGCAACACCTTATCCCGCCTGAACTCTGCTGGTCGTTGAACAAGTGTTTGAGGCAGGCAGGTCCGCACTTGCCACCCTAATCCCTGGGGATCTCCAGACAACACGAATGCCCTGTCAAGAGGGATTTGCTGATTCAGCACTCTGGCAGAAGAGGGTTAGCTGTCGTGTGTGTGCATGCTTGTGGTTAACGTGGTTTGTGCACTGTGCGTGTGTTTGTGTGTGTGTGTGTGTCTGTGTGTGTGTCTGTCTGTCTGTGTGAACTGTTGGGTGCCTGTGACCTCGCTGGTTTAAACCCCCCTGTCCTGGTGGGGTTGAGGTTGGGGTCTGGGGGGGGTGGGTTTAGTTGAGAGACCAGTGACCCCAGGTCGAGGCTTCAAAGGTTTTAAGGTTCGGTCCGTAAACCCTCCCAGGAATGTATGCTTTTCGAAAATTGTTGCTCATTACATTCCCATAACGATATCTTCTTTGCGTGTGTCTGTGTGTAAATGTATGTGTATTTGTATTGTGTGTGTGTGCATGCCTGTGTGTGCATGTGTGCGTGTCTGCAAGTGCATATGTTTTTGTGTGTCTTGTGTGTGCATGCATGTGTGCGTGTCTGCATGTGCATCTGTGTTTGTGTGCGTGTATTTGAGTTCCTGCATGTATATGTGCGTCTGTGTGTGTGTCTAAAAGTGCATATGTGTTTGTGTGTTTGTGTATGTGTGTCTGCAAGTGTATATGTGTCTTTGTGTGTCTGTATGCATGTCTGCATGTGTATATGCGTTTGTGTGTTTGTATTTGTGTGCGTGCATTTGACTGCCTGCATGTATACGTGCATGCGTATATGTGTGTCTGCGAGTGTGTGGGGTGTTGGTTCCATGTTTTATATCCACTCTTGTTTGCTGGTTGCCACAACATTAGCCCGTGGCACCGTACATTAATGTGTAATGATATGTTTGAGCCTTGGCTCCATGGCTCTCCGGGGGCCCCAGGCCCTCAGGGGCCCCTGGCCTGGGCCATGATTGCTCCTGAGCAGGTTTTCGTCTTTTTTTATTGCATCACATTTATATTTTGTGTTTACCTTGTCTCTGTCTCAAAGTTAACGTCTCTGTCTGTCTGTCTGTCCCCCGGAGGTGTGACTTCCTCTCTCTCTTTATTTCTCATGCTCCTCCAATGTCCTTAACCCCTTCTTCTCCAGTCCCTGACTGTCACTCTACCTCTCACTCTTGTGCACTTTTTCGGTCTCCTCAATGCTCCTCTGATCTCTCCCTCTCAAAACCCTGTCTCTCTCTCTCAAAACCCTGTCTCTCCCTCTCAAAACCCTGTCCCTCTCTCAAATCCCTGTCTCTCCCTCTCAAAACCCTGTCTCTCTCTCTCAAAACCCTGTCTCTCTCTTAAAACTGTCAATCTCTCACTCAAAACTTTGTCTCTCTCTTACTCTCTCTCCCAAAACTCTCTCTCTCAAAACCCCGTCACTCTCTGTCTGTCTGTCTCTCTCTCTCTCTCTCTCTCTCTCTCTCTCTCTCTCTCTCTCTCTCTCTCTCTCTCTCTCTCTCTCTCTCTCTCTCTCTCTCTCTCTCTCTCTCTCTCTCTCTCTCTCTCTCTCTCTCTCTCTCTCTCTCTCTCTCTCTCTCTCTCTCTGTCTCTCTCTCACTGCTTTCTGATCTCCCCCCCTCCCAGAGGATGACGTGGACCTGGAGGCCCTGGTGAATGGTATGAACTCCTCCCTGGAGAGCCTCTACTCCTCGTCCAGTGGCCAGCAGCACCCCGACCTGGCCCCGCTCCTCCACACCTCCCCCTCTTCCTCCTCCTCCTCCTCCTCCTCTTCCCACCACTACCAGCATCACCATGGCCCCCTGCCCCACCCCCTCCTCCACCACGACTACCACCCCACGGCGGCGGCCCCCCTGGCCAGGCACGGCCCCCCCCACCTGTCGCCGGAGCCTTCGTCCTCCTCTTCCTCGTCCTCGGATTCGTCGCAGGGCAGCCTGAGGCGGTCGCAGCCCATGCACATCCTCGCCGTCAGGTGAGACGCCGCAACGCCTCCTCTCCTCCTCCTTCCTCCTCCTCCTCTCTCCTCCTCCTTTCCTCCTCCTCTTCCTCCTCCTCCTCCTCCTCCTCCTCCTCCTCCTCCTCCTCCTCATAAATACATTTAATGGACTGCATCTATAGAGCGCTTTTCTAGATTTATTTTTGCATTCTCATGCTTTATTATAGAGTGAGATAGAGAGGGAGGTATGGGAGATAGAGAGGAGGAAAAGCAGCAAAGGACCACGGGCAGGAATCAAACCCAGGTCGCTGCGATCAGGACTGAGCCTTGATGGTATACGGGCCCTACCCGGTTGGCCCCTATAGTGCGCTTTTCTAACCAGTGGCCACTCAAAGCGCTGTACAATAACGCCTAACATCCACCCATCCAGGCACACGTTCACACACCGACGGTGGGGTCGGCCACGCGAGGCGAAAGCCTGCTCGTCCTGGAGCAGTTAGGGTCGGGGTTGTCCCGCGCAGGGACACCTCGACACTCCAGCGAGGAGAAGCCGGGGATCAAACTAGCAACTTTTGCGGTTACCAGCCCACCCGCTCCACCTCCTGAGCCACACGCCGCCGTCACCATCAAAGTCATCGCCATCATCTTCGTCATCCACACACACCCCTGCTGACGCATCGATCGTCGCTCTCGGCCCTGGTGTGTGTCCGTGGAAACACAAACAATCAAAGCGCTCAAAACAGGTCGTGCTGCTCCTAGAGTCAGTGGCGTTGGCGTCACTAAACTAAGCGTCGACCCCCACTTGATGTTGCAGAAACCTAAAACCTAGTTGCACCCGCACCCCATCCCGGTGGGTGTGGGTTGAGTCTAGGTGGTGAAATGGTGTCTTGTTTCGCCCCCCCCCCCTCACGCAGATCAATCGTGCCAAACAACAAACGCACTCCTTCATTCGTACTCCCTGACGAAATCCCCGGCTTAACTTGATACACTAACTTGAACTCACTCGTGACACGTAAACTTGCTCACCCTGTTCAACCCCGTGTGAGGACGTCAAACATTCCCTGGATTTAAATATCTGGGTCTGCAGCCTGAATCCATAAACCCGGAACGAGAGAAGAAAGCGTCATTTATTGTGCCCTGAACGGCAGTATAACGTGACCTATTTGAAACAAGTTATTTCTAACCTTGCTAAAAACACGCCTGCTATCCTAATGGTGTCAATTAAAGTCGATTAATCTTTTAAAACAGCCAGCGAATGATCCCGCGGCCGGTGTGAAACACGTGACCCAACTGTGGGCAGAATCCCACACCAGCCCTGAACTTTGAAACACAGCTAGGGTCGAGCTCTGACGTTGGATAGGGTAAACCCCGAGGGACACACACACACACACA
>OLKM01001995.1:55000-57500 GCA_900291075.1 Melanogrammus aeglefinus | reverse complement strand
TGTGTGTGTTCAAATGTATCCTGTGTGCGTGCATGTATAACTGTAACGGGTTCCGATGAGTGAGCGCAGGCAGAGTTGTCGTCCCTCAGCGCGAGATCGTTTTATTGTCTTTCGAAGCAGAACAAAAATACTTAAACTACAACAAAGGTTCTTTCAGGGTCATCTCTCTGTGTGTCCTTCCTGTGGTCTCCCCTCGTTCTGGATCTCTCTGGTCCGTTCTCTCCTCGATCCCCTCCCCTACTACAACACAAAGCAGGCACATAAGTACAAACACCCCCTGATTGGCCTGAGTGCTGACACCTGCTCGCACCCCCCCCCCCCCCCCCCCAGCCGATGTGGTGCGCTCCCAACCTGCCCATACTCCCCCTGCAGGCAGGCCAGACGTCCCCCCCCCAGAAAGACACATCTCGTGTCTTTCTGCGTGTGTACTCCCACGTGTGTTTTCACGTTGTGTATAGATCTGTGTGTCAAACCCCCCCTCCACTAAACCCTGTGTCCGTCCCGTCCTCCTGTTGATTCTGATCTCCTTGTGTCCTGCTCTCCTCAGGAGGCTCCAGGAGGAGCAGCTGAGGACCTCCTCGCTGCCCGCCATCCCCAACCCCTTCCCGGAGCTCTGCAGCCCGGCCGGCTCCCCGGTGCTCAGCCCTGGGTCCCTGCCCCCCGGGGAGCCCCCCAGCGGCACCTATGTGAGTCCCCCACCCCCGTCCCCCCCCCCCCTGATGGGAGGGAGATGTGGGGGCTGTGTGAGGAGTATGGAATGAAAACACAACCCTGGGGAGATGAGCTGGGGGGGGGGGGGGGGGTTGTACACACACAGACGCACGCACATCCACGTGTGCACACACACACGTGCGCACACACACACACATACATACATACATACATACACAGACACACGCACATCCACGTGTGCACACACACACACACACACACACACACACACACACACACACACACACACACACACACACACACACACACACACACACACACACACACACACACACAGCAGAACCCGTCATGTATCTCCACATATAGGGGCCATGTCTTACACAACGGTTGCTGCCAGAAGCATGTATGGTAAAGCACAGAAAAACCTGATTGTTGACTGAATTTCCTGGTAAGCGTTTGGTTTCGGGGTATTTTCTCTCTCTGGGAGAGGTTTAGCCGAGGTTTTGAGGAAGCACATTTCCCCCGAGTGTGGCAGTTTGTGTAAGACATTCCCTTTTGATTCGAAACGAATCGGGGAAAGAACAAGAAATGTTAATGATATCAAGATCGCGCGGGGAGAGTGATGAAAACCAACCCGCTGTGCTTGGCCTCAGGTTCCCCGTTCGCGTTGTCCGATGGAGCCACAGCTTTAGTTGTCAAACTTTGTACACACTTTGTAATTTTGTGTAATTCCGGCCATGTGTCCTGTAGTGGCTGGACTAATTGACATGTATCTGGCATTATGTACACCACCCACCTTCCCCTCTCCTCCCCTCCTACCCCCAGCATCTATTTTTAGATGCTTGGTTGCAAAACCGGTCAGTGGTCTGTTGGACATTAGCTTCAGGAATTCTTCCGTTTTTTTTTCCATCTGCTGCACATTAGTTACTCATCCGAGGCGCTCAGACTGAACGTAGGCGTGCATGTGACGCGACACTTTGTCGGCTCTCGGACAGTGATTGGAAAGAAACGGCGTGTGAAAGTGTCTGTGTGTGTGTGTGTGTGTGTGTGTCTGTGTGTGTGTGTGTGTGTGTGTGTGTGTGTGTGTGTGTGTGTGTGTGTGTGTGTGTGTGTGTGTGTGTGTGTGTGTGTGTGTGTGTGTGTGTGTGTGGGCATTCGTGTGCGTGTGTCTGCCCATGACAGTTTGTCGTTTCCCTGCTATTCGACATGTCCTGGAAGGTCTGTTTGTTTGTGTGTGTTTGTGTGTGTGTGTGTGTGTGTGTGTGTGTGTGTGTGTGTGTGTGTGTGTGTGTGTGTGTGTGTGTGTGTGTGTGTGTGTGTGTGGATGTGTGTGTGGATGTGCGTGTCTGTGTCTGTGTGTGTGTGTGTGTGTGTGTGTGTGTCCGCAACAGTTTGCCGGCTCTCTGTGCTTGGACATGTGCGGGAAGGATGTGTGTCTTTGTGTGTGTGTTTGCATGTGATTGCGTGTGTGTGTGCGCGCGCGTGTATGAGTGTGCGTTTGCGTGTGTGTGCGTGCGTGCATACACAGGAGCTCGTCTCCCGGTATTCACGGGAGTACAAACATGGCCGCTGTGTTGATTCCTGGAAGGGAGCATTCCTGCAAACAGCACATCAAAAACACTTAATGGCCCTCATATGCGGGCCAGCGCAGGTTACAGTAATACACCCCGTTTACAGGAACACATGGGCAGATTCATCCCATAAATTCAGCCCCCGCTCCGTGGCTGTGATCCACCACGGGGTGACAGTTATAGCTCGGACACTGTGTGATCATAGACTGCCGCTACCACACGCAATCGCAGTCCCCCGCGACGCAGAGACTAAACTA
>OLKM01001995.1:0-50000 GCA_900291075.1 Melanogrammus aeglefinus | reverse complement strand
CTCTCTCTCTCTCTCTCTCTCTCTCTCTCTCTCTCTCTCTCTCTCTCTCTCTCTCTCTCTCTCTCTCTCTCTCTCTCTCTCTCTCTCTCTCTCTCTCTCTCTCTTTCTCTCTCTCTCTCATATTCTATCATTCTCCATCTATCATTCCCTTTCCCCCCTCCCTCTTTCTTTCTCTCACTCTCCCCCTCCCTCTATCATTATTTATTTATCCTTCTCTCTCTCTCCATCACTCTCTCTCTCCCCCATTTCTCTCTTCATTCGCTCACTCCCCGCTCTCTCTCTCTCTCTCTCGCTCGTTCTCTCTCTCTCTCTCTCTCTCTCTCTCTCTCTCTCTCATCACTCTCTCTCTCTCTCATCTCTCTCTCTCTTCTCTCTCTCTCTCTCTCTCTCTCTCTCTCTCTCTCTCTCTCTCTCTCTCTCTCTCTCTCTCTCTCTCTCCTTTAATGCTGGAATGAGTCCTGGGGTCAAAGGGCAACTTTCTCCAATGTAGAGTTGGAACACAGCCTCCCGCTGTTTGTGCTGCAGACCACACACGCCAACCAGTGGTGTGTGTGTGGGTTTGTGTTTCGGTGTGGTGTGTCTTGGATTCTCTGTGTGTATGTGTGCGCTCGCATTTTGCAAACAAAATGATAGACGCTTGCAATAGTAAAAATAATGACAGGGCATGCGTTCTTATTTAATTGTGCGCACACACACACCTACAAACACACACATATTCCATATACACACACACACACACACCACACACACACACACACACATTTAGAGCCATATGCAGACAGTTTTATTTTCCATACACGCAAATATTGCCCACCAAGATACAAATGATCATTGCTTGTAATAGCATGTTTCCGTGGCTGGCATTGCGTCGTGGATGTGAGTGTGTTTACATGAGTCAAATTGCTGCAAAAAGTCGGTGTAAAAAAACAATCTTAAGCATGGATGTGGAAATCTTTCCAAGTCATCCAAAAAAAAATCCAACACATTTCTCGGAATCATTAACATAAAGGTTACGTGAACAAAAATAACAAATACAATTGCATTTTTTCTTGTCAGTCATGTAACAACGTTTTTTATTACGAGGACAATTATATTTCTCACGATAAGTAGGGCTTAGGGTTATGCAATGATTTTGATGTGAAGGAGAGGTAAAGGGAAGGGTGAGACTTTATTGGTCCTCTCGACAAATGCCTCATTAGTATGCGCCGTGTTTACCTCCCTGGCTGAAGGCATGCACTATATTGCAGGTTAAGGGTATAAATGAAGACTAAAGGCTAAGGCCACATCCTTACCGAGGCAAGCTACTGATCCGACCAATGATAAGCTGCCGCTGGTAACTTAGGTGGTTGGAAATGAGAACCCTACTATTTGTTGGACCAAGGTGGTTACTCATGCGTCTAACCCACCAGTTTTTGATCCAGCCAGCCACTGGAAAACTGGCTTGGCTGACAATAGTAGCACGCCGCGGCGAGACACTCACTGGAACAGCTCATGGTTTGGCTGGTCATTAGCTTCCAGGGCTAGCAACCCACTGGAATAGTTCATGGTTTGGCTGGTCATTAGCTTCCTCGGTTAGCAACCCACTAGAATAGCTCATGGTTTCGCTGGTCATTAGCTTCCGGGGCTAGCAACCCACTGGAACAGCTCATGGTTTGGCGGGTCATTAACCTACGGGGCTAGCAACCCAATGGAATAGCTCATTGCTTGGCTGGTTCTTAGCTCCCGGTGCTAGCAACCCACTGGAAAATCCCGGCAGGTTAGTTGGCGCAGCCTTTGAAGCTAATGAGCAGCCAAGCCAGTAGATGATCCAGCGGGTGGCTAGTTTGGACGCATGAGTTAGCACCTTGAATGAATGATGGTCGTCCTTTCACCCCGCTGACCTCGCAGTTACCAGCCTGGCTTATCATTGGCTGATTTAGGAGCTTGGGTCGGCAAGGATATGGGCGCCATCGGCAACTCGTGTAAAAATAATCATAACCATGAGTGCTAAAAAACAAATTCATTTTTTACATTTGTGACCATACAAATGTTTACAATTCACCCAATAAAATGTTTTTTCTTTTAGTTTTTTTTTTCTTTTATAAAGAGAACCATATACACCACAAATGTAGAACTTATTTTTTATGCTGACAAAGCAAGTACACGTGTTCTTGATTGATCGCTGTTTTCCAACTCTGGCATTGATGTGTTCTACAGGTGGCAATGTGCAGTGCAGAGCACCACACTGTCGCTTAATCTACATGCACACAAACTCAAACACATACACACTTTCCGGTTTGCATGCCAAAGTTTGCAAGCAATTGCGTTAATTTGTAAGTGTTCCATCTGAAAGTTATAATTTGTACTGTTTACACTGTGTGTATGTGTGCGTTCTATTTTGGAAAGTCTGCCCACTTTTTGGCTTACCGTTTTAGCGATTGAAACTTCACCGCCAGGAATCTAAACAATTAGCCTTTTCCTAGTCCCATCCACACCAACCTGAGCATTCACACAAGCAGCACATATAAAACACACACACACACACACTATGAGGACACTGCCGTGCCGTTAAGTGGCTGAGATTAAGAGTGTTCAGGTCCTTGATATACAAATGGTTTGGCCCATATGGACTGAGCGCTAGCTGGAGCACTGCCAGGCAGGTTGTGGTGGAGTCTGGAACATCTCATGTGTCAAGGCCTCATTTATCCCTGGCTACTAAATGGAAACATGCCCAGGCCTGCTAGGTAGACCTGCTAGCTAAACCTGCTAGCTAAAACCTGCTGCAAAGACACAGCCTCCCACGCGTAAGCATGCCTGCATGCATGGCCACACGCACGAACGCATGCATACATACACATGCATCCACAGAAACAAACCAACATCAAATTGCCGGAAAACAATCTCTCTTTTTCTCTTCCTCTTTCTCCTTCTCTCTTTCTATACCTCCTTCTCTTTGTCTTTGGTGCTATCTCTCTCTCTCTCTCGCTCTCTCTCTCTCTATCGTTCTGGTTCTCTCTCCAACAAAGTCAAAGATGCACATTGTCACACATAGCGTGTGAAACGGTTTAAGTTAGAAAACTCTGAGGGAAAAAAGAGAGAGAGAGAGAGAAGAGAGGAGGGGGTGAATATAGGCCATGGGTTGTGTGCCCTAACTCAGAACAGCAGGGCTTTGATGTGACTTTCCACACTTTCATCTCGAGATTACAAGAGAGGCATGTATTGTTATGTTGTTTAAAATGTCTACAATAGATCATCAATGAATGTCTGCCCGTATTGTTCCAGCCAGTGTTTAATCTCCATATGATCATTTATATATGACTGTAGTTGAAGGATCTGCACACGAGCCTCGTGAAGACAGAAATCATCATGAAAGACCGGAAAAAAACCTTCTGTTGTCACATCTGACAATTATTTGGTCATTCAGATATGATCATCACGGCCGCCAGCTTTGCAGTTGTGCAATAAAGAAACTTTGGCCTTGCTGAAAGTAGCTTTCAAATTAGGTATGTGTGTTTATGTATGACAATGCACGCTAATGTAGGGTGTGAGTGTGTGCGTGTTTGTGCGTGCGTGTGTGTGTGTGCGCGCACGCGTGCGTGCGTGTATGTGTGTGTGTTTCTGCATGCACGCGCATGTGTCTGTGTGTATTTGTATGTGTGTGTGTGCGTTTTTGAGTGTGCATGCGCGTGCATGCCTGCTTAACAAAGAGTGCAATGTCTCGCTGCCTACTGGCAAATCATCTGGCCAAGAGCTGAGTAGATCAGCTCCACTCATTTAGGTCATGAAGACTGCATCTCCTCTCTCTCTCTCTCTCTCTCTCTCTCTCTCTCTCTCTCTCTCTCTCTCTCTCTCTCTCTCTCTCTCTCTCTCTCTCTCTCTCTCTCTCTCTCTCTTCTCTCTCTCTCTCTCTCTCTCTCTCTCTCTCTCTCTGTCTCCCTCTCACTGACTTCTATCTTTCTCACTCTGTCTCTCTCTCAATGGTTTCTGATCTCTCTCTCTCTCTCTCTCTCTCTCTCTCTCTCTCTCTCTCTCTCTCTCTCTCTCTCTCGTTTCTGTCTCTCTCTCTCTCTCTCTCTCTCTCTCTCTCTCTCTCTCTGTCCGTTTCGACGTCTTCTGTCTGCGACACTGTCTCCCTCCCTCTCTATCTGACTTCTCTATCTCCCCCTCCCTCCCTCTCACTCTCTTTTCCCTCTAAATGTCGTCTTCTCTCTCGGTGAAAGTAGGACGGCTCGGGTTTCCTAAGCTGCGGTGCACGCACAGGGATCAAGAATAAAGGGTTAGTGGGGGGGAGAAATAAACAATAGAGATAAAAGGGAGAGAAAAAAGCTAAATAAAGGCAATTTTTGACTTTATTCACCTACAGGAGACGACATTTCATGGATTGAGTACTGACACTGATGTCTCAAATCAATGTGCTGGAATAGTGTTGGGATTGTTAGAATTAATGGGAAAAACAGGGAACTGGATTATATTCTAATAATGGCATCACCGGGAAGAAATTCTTCCTAGTTCTGAACGTTTTGTACAAGTATGTGCTGTGTTATTCCGAAAAAAGTACAGGCATTGGCTGTCTGCTTTGTTTGGCTAGCTAGCTAGACAGTTTGGTTAGTTTGGCTAGCTCGCTTGACACCCTAATGGTGTGAGGTGTTCCCCTCCTTGGAATAGTTCTCTCTCCCAGGAATGACTTTGTGTATGGCCATGTATCATACGGAATAGCTTCCCTTGGATATGAATAACTAATGATCTCACACATGTGTAAAGGAAAGCTAAACAGAGACATGCAATGCTTACTTTAAATACAATACTTTAAATAACAAGCAAAACAGAAAGCCTAGATCTATTGTAAGCTGAATGGCTCCCAAATCAGTGCAACAAGCAAACATTTATTGCTGTCATCCAGCTGCAACATGCATTTAATTATATCTTGAAATTGTATTCATGAAGTATATAACATCCATAATGCGGCACATTTTCCCGTGGTGATGTAAGAGGAAGGTGGAGGAGGAGGCGATTGATTAAGTTTGTGTAAATGTGACCAAACACATACCTTTGCTTCCAGCGCTGCAGTACTTAGGCTGTTTGCAATGGCCCTTGACTGATAGGGGCCCTAAATACGTATTTGAACAAAAGGTTCACATTTCAAACGATTCAGTTTCCTCGTCGGACATTACAAGATGGCTGACTAAGTTTTTACGTTACATACGTATATTGTCTTCTGCTAGTAATTATGTGTGTGGGCACTGGGCAGAGAGTAAAGGATGTCTGGATCCATACATAAATTCATGCATTATTAAAAAAGCAGATCAAATGAATTGCTAATAGTCCACGCTAGCTAGGCTCGTTCTCTATTGAAAATCTCTTTCGGAGAATGTCTAGAGATGCACATAATTTATTCTTGCTAAATCTATTGAGATATTTTATGGGCAATGCTACATTTTATTACCACACTTCTGGTCAAATACATTCATATATTATGTTCGCTCTTTCACATAATTACCTGTCATAACTTTATACTTTGTGGAAGGGTTACAAATGATTAGCTTACATGGGTTTATGGTTGCTCTGCATGTCCTAGCTCAAACAGGCTGCAGTTCACTTACCGGCCATATGTTGTTTAGCAAATGTATAACGATTGTACTACAAGAGTGCTCAAATCATACCAATGCAGTTATTTGAAGTTTGAATGGATTCATTTGTTTCTAGCGAGGTGTGGTTACAGAAAATTTGCTTTATTGTGGTAGTCCGGCCAAATTATGTTTTTTCATTGGGCCCATATCTCTGGTTGCTCCCCTGCTTGCTAGTCCCAGAAGTTGCGAAACTATTATTTTTTTGGTAAAGAATCTTTGGGCGAATAACATGGTCAAAAATGTGTGAATAATGAGTGAATAATTCATTTCATAGTTCTTTATATCACTTCATACACACTATACTACACATAACGATCTATAATCAAATGTGTCTCAAAATCGTTTTTTAAATGTGCTTATCCTTACGCCATACATTCCTGATTTGGGCTACGAGTTCGGAAAAACAAATGGGTTTCTGTTTGCTTTCTTTCCGAAGTAAACACAAGTTTCCACTCCATCATCACCAGTATAATGAACTTTTAAATGCTATGCTTGAATGGGGATAAAAAAGAAAGCTGACCTCTATTCATGTTCAGCGCTGCTGAATTTGACTTGGGTGGCATCCAGGGCCTATTGGCTACCGTCATTCTCTGCCGTTATGCGAGGGCTCCGAAAGATTCCATTGTTTACAGACAGAACACGCTCTGTGGGCTAACCCGACCCACCAATATGGCTGGCCTGCTCCAAAAAAGACTGTTGCAGTGGCCGGGATGGGACTTGGCAGAGGGCCACAGTATGGCACGTCACTTTGTACTGTCAATGTGCAACGGGAGCCTTGCCATCATTTATGTAAATGTCCACTGGCAATGCACGCGCGCACACAGGCACTGACCCGTGCGCGCACACACACACGCACGCACGCAAGCACGCGCAAAAACACACACACACACACACACACACACACACACACACACACACACACACACACACACACACACACACACACACACACACACACACACACACACACACACACACACACACACACACACACACACACACACACACACTATATATCTCTCCATTTCTGTAATAAGTAGAACCTAATAGATTGTTTAGTTTGGGGTTTTGTCGTCGTGTAAGGGTGTGTCATTTTTGCGCAGGTAAATGAGACACTACTCTACCCCTACGCTTAAGCGAAACTAACAACAACAATGTCGGAATTATGAATGTTATTTCGAAAGAGGATCAGGACTTGTCGTTCTTAAAATCGGCCCAAATCCAGATCCAGTCATTGAATCACATTTGCCATGTCTTCATTAATTTAAGGCGCATAGATTTGCGTCATCCAAGTAGAATTATAATCCTGAAAGAATGGTGTAATGCCACTGTGTGATGGGTGTTTTATTTTCCCTTGAAAATGATATTAGTACTGAAAGATTAATGGGCTCAGCTGATGGACTGAACAGAATTGTGGATGAGCTCCAAAAAAGTGTGTGTGTGTGTGCGTGCGTGCGTGTGTGTCTCTCTCCCTCCCTCTCTGTATGTATATGTGTGTGTGTGTCTGTGTGTAAGGAATTTCCCTGTGGGACAGAGGTTTCCACTGGATGAACTAGATGGAGGTCACTCCATGGCACTCTTGCACGTGGAGGCGTTTACGACAACACAAATGAATACATTTCAAACATGCACCCTTGCCCTTCCCTCTCTCTCTCTACTCCGTTCTATTTTAAAAGGTTCGCCGATTCGATTGAAAGTTGTGCGGCCAAAGTCCAGTATGACTTTCTCCGGCACCTTGTTAGTGAAGACATATCAACCAATGAATGTGTGTGTTCAGTCATATTCCTCTCAATGTCTTTCTTCAGTCTCCTTCCCCGACCCCATCGCCAATATAGAGCCACCAGAGTCGGCGTCCCTCTCCCCTGTACATTATCTCGCCGGCTCTCCGGTAGCGTCCTGCAAGGTGCTCCTCGGGTCTAATGGTTACTGTGCTTTAAAGGACCCAGGGTTAGGGGATCTACTGCAGGACATGCTTCATCTGATGTAATTGCTAGTAATGCTCTTGCAATACCACCAAGTGGATCTATTTATAGAACCCTACCTCAAAGTGTAGACATGAACACATCACCCTCTTTGCATGTCAGAGGTTCGGAGTGTGTGTGTGTGTGTGTGTGTCTGTGTGTGTCTGTGTGTGTGCGTGTGACGGGCCCTGTATGGGTATGTGTGACTTGTGCTTACCTGCTGTTTAAATAAGCCTACGTTTTCTCACACTCTTAATTGCAGTTTCTGTTTGCCAGGTGCTTTATTTACAGCCAGTGTGTGTGTGTGTGTGTGTTTGTCCCCGGCGCATGTGCGTGCAGACCCTGTGTGCGCGTGCTTCTGTCCTTGCGTTTGTGTGTTCAGAGGGACAGTGGCCGTGCTCTGAACACTGTGTGCATCTCCCGCCATGTCTCAGCCCACTGTTTGCACAGAAACTCCCATGTCCCTATACGTGCAGACACAAAAGAATGAGGGCTATGTGGTGGTGAGCACGTCTGTTTGTGTGTGTGTATGTGTGTGTATTTGTGTGTGTGTGTGTGTGTGTGTGTGTGTGTGTGTGTGTGTGTGTGTGTGTGTGTGTGTGTGTGTGTGTGTGTGTGTTTGCCTTCTGTGCACATGCCTCTTTGTGTTTGTGTGTGTGTGTTTTTGTGTGCTTGGCATTCATGCGAATGTCTGTGTGTGCATGTGTGCATATTTGGCATTTGTGCGCAAGTTTCTTTGTGTGTCTGTGTAAGTTTGTGTGCGTTCTGCATTTGTGCGAATGGCTGTGTGTTAGTGTGTGCGTGTGTGCATGTTTGGGATTTGTGCACATGACTCTGTGTGTGTATGTGCTTTTGTGTATGTGTGTGTGTGTGTGTGTGTGTGTGTGTGTGTGTGTGTGTGTGTGTGTGTGTGTGTGTGTGTGTGTGTGTGTGTGTGTTTGTTTGGCATTCGTGCGAATGTCTCTGTGTGTGTGCGTGTGCGTTTGTGCGTGTTTGGCGTTCATGCGCATGTCTCTTTGTGTTTGTGTGCGTGTGTGTGCGTGTGTGTGTGTGTGTGTGTGTGTGTGTGTGTGTGTGTGTGTGTGTGTGTGTGTGTGTGTGTGTGTTGTAGTGTGTGTGTCTTTGAGTTGCCCGAGGCTCCAAGACGCTCCCAAGGGGATTACATCATAGAGCTGTTATCAGACCTGAGTCATCCGAGAGGCTGAGAGCACCCCCTCCCCCACCTCCCTCCTCCCCCACCTCCCTCCTCCCCCACCTCCCTCCTTCCTCTCCCCAGCCCTCTGTCCCTCCAGCGCCACACAATGGGGAGCATCTGTCTCTCTGTGTTCCTTCATCTATCTGTCTGTATGTCTGTGTTTCTGTCCTTCTGTCTCTATCTGTCCGTCTCTATCTTTTTGTGTCTGTCTGTCTCTGTCTTTCTGTGTCCATCCGTCTGTCTCTGTCTTTCTCTGTCTGTCTGGCGGTCTCAGACTTTTTGTGTCTGTCTTTCTGTCTCTATCTTTCTGTGTCTGTCTGTCTCAGTCTAATTTTGTCTTTCTGTCTCTCTGCAGCTGGCTTGCTTTGGTGTGTCTGTCTGTCTGTCTGTCTGTCTGTCTGTCTGTCTGTCTGTCTGTCTGTCTGTCTGTCTGTCTGTCTGTCTGTCTGTCTGTCTGTCTGTCTGTCTGTCTGTCTGTCTGTCTGTCTGTCTGTCTGTCTGTCTGTCTGTCTGTCTGTCTTTCCGTCTGTCCGTCCATCTGTCCGTCCATCCGTCCATCCACCCATGTATATCTATTCTATGTATTCAATTTAAATAAAATGTCATCAAAGGAAAAAATGACAAAGAACTCCAGAGAGGTAAAACACTAACTGAAGTCGATAAATGGGGTAATGGAAGTGAATCAAACAATTTCCTGGAACTGGGCCACAGAATGAGGCTATACCCACAGGCATAATTGAGTGCAAAATACAGATGTGCAATATAACACACAGAAGTAACTTTTATTTAAAAAAGAAATATATCTAAAATAATTGGGAGAGGTTGAACATCTATCCATGAATCTACCTTGTAGGGTCCAAACCGCGTCATTGCGTCATTGTTGGTAATGTCAAGGTTGGGCAACATTACTCATTGTTACTTCAGTGTAAAGTACACACTCGCAATCTCCTACACATGATGTCTCCTAAATAATTTAAACCTTTTTAAGTACATGTTTTAACTTAAGGTGCGTACTCGTTACTGACTGTTTGCGCTGTGCCCTGTCCCTAACCAAACATGTTTTTAAGAATATTACTTAAGATGCAAACGCAAACACAAAATATAGAAGTTGGAAGTTGCTAACAGGTTACGTTTGCCCTCTAATGTTTGAAATGTTTACAAAACATCAAAGTAGGAATCAGTAACGTCATGGTTGCACAGGACAGATCTGAAACAGACTGAACCTTCTCCCATGTCCTACTGCCATGGATGAACTGTGTTCGTGTCTCCTCCCTCAACCTCCTCCCTCTCCTCCTCCTCCCCCTCTTTCCTTCGCCTCATGTCAGCTGACACACACACACACACACACACACATAGACAACACACATACACACACACACACCCACACACACACACACACACACACACACACCCACACACACGCAGACACGAGTGCACGCACACAGCATGACTCAGTCTTCACCAGGGTCATTGTAGAGACAGGAAGAGCCGCCTCCTCCTACTCCTCTTCCTCCCCCCTCCTCATCCTCAGTCCTCCTCTCTCTTCACCGTTCACCAAGCCATTAGCGTTATTATTATTATGCTCCTTATGACCGAATACACGTTCCATTCAGACCCTATAAAAAGAACCACTTCATTGGGTGATAGATTAAGAAACGTTCCGTCCATATACAAATGTAAATCTTAGCATAGGTTGGCATCAAAGAGAAGGTAAGATTTCTATTGCGGGTTCAACAATTTGGTGAGTGACTTTTTTTCACTATCGAATGCTGGTGATTCAAGTAGCCTCAGCCTTTTTAATATTTATCGAATATTTCTGAATCAAACTCAGTTTTGAAAATATGTTGAGAAATGGAAAACCATTTGAGGAATATAAATCATTTGAACCTGGGAAGAAATTTTCAATGTCTTTCACATCTAGCCCAAAGAAGTCAGTCCTGAAATGCGCGTGGTTCAAATTTACCCAGTGTATTCAGGGTGATTTGCATTGAGTTGACACCAATCAAATGTTAGTTGAATTGAAATTAACATTGCTTTCATTGAATGTGTTAGCCATGGTCAGTGTTGGGGTAGTTACTCTAAAAAAGTAATTTGTTACTTATTACTAGTTACTTCTGTAAATTGTAATGAGATTACTTTACTTGTTACTGCGTTTGAAAAGTAACTTCACTACTTATTACTTTACTTTCCCGTTTCTTAATTTAATCTGTAGATAAATGGACAAACATCAAAGCTCTATCATCACCTTGTGTTCATTGTATACATGTATCCAAAATGGCATATAAAACCATAGGAAACAACACGAAATCCACAACCAACAGGATAAAGGAGGCTGTGGTGATCAATCAGTGGTCAATCAGTAGCAACAAGTTTCAAAACACAGCCTTTGGGAAACATGAGAACAAAACCAGCTTGTTTTTAGATTCATGGTCAATGAAAATATAAACTCTGCAACCAGCAGTGTTTAACACTTGAATGACAAATGCTTGGACAGGTTCCTCATTGAATTGGCAGTTGTTGAAAGACACCTTACGCCTGGGCATAGAGTGCATTTCACTTCAATACTTTTGTTCTTCCGAGCTATAAATTGAAAGTAGAGAGAATATCGACCCTGGCCGAACACCCTGTCTCTGTCTCCGTCTCAATCTTCATTCCCACTCTTTCGCGCCAGTAGCTACGTCACTTAAATCGATCGCTATGATAGGCTAACATGCCGAGGCAAGCGTCCTCAGCCACACAAACCTGTAGAAGGTTTGTGTGGCATAGGATTTCCCCTTGTTAATTTGGTTTGTGTGTAACCGAAAATCGGTTGCTATGGAAACCCGACGTCACACTTTAGTACTATTGCCGGAGCATGGCTGACTGACCGCTACGCGGCGCTGTAGCCCTTTCAACAAGTGGTAGTAGAGCCCCCGGCAACCGACTCTGCATGTAAACACACTGACTTAAACAGATCATAACTTTACACACAGGCAAACACGGCTTGGGTAACGCAGGAAAGCGCGTTACTATAGTCTAGTAAAGTAGTGTAGTTACCGATATTTTTACCGTAACGTGTTACCCTCCAACACTGACCATGGTGGTTATGCCGTTACTCTGACCAACGGAAAACTGTGAAAAACTCAAATTTCAACAGTTGTAATTATCTTCCAGACTTTTCAACCTGTCACGTCGTGTGCAGGTGCGAATGGGGGTCCTGTTTAACCGCGTACGAGGAGGGGACAGACACCTTGAACCACTCATTCATGTGTCTGAGCACCAGCTAGCTAGCTACACCGGCTAGCTACAGCTAGCTATGCCGGCTGGGCCCAAGCCCTGTGACTGGACATCACGGTGGGGGAGGGGGTGGGGGCTTTCCCTGCTGGCCGTGACGTGACGGAAGGTGTGTCAGCTGGGGACGTGTGTGAGTGTGTGCGTGCACTCATGCGAGTGGGAGAGGTGGGGGGTGGTCCGAGGGTGGGAGAGACAGCTGTCTGGGTGAGATAAATGGTTTAACACAGTAGGAGTCATTCACTGTCCACATTCTACTGGTGTGTGTCACTGGCCGGTTTCTGTTCCTCCCCCTCCCCCAACCTGGCATCTCTCTGGCTTCTCTCTCTCTCTCTCTCTCTCTCTCTCTCTCTCTCTCTCTCTCTCTCTCTCTCTCTCTCTCTCTCTCTCTCTCTCTCTCTCTCTCTCTCTCTCTCTCTCTTCTCTCTCTCTCTCTCTCTCTCTCTCTCTCTCTCTCTCTCTCGCTCTCTGCTCCCCTCCCCCCTCTCTCTTGCTCTTTCTCTTTCCATTTCTGCCTCTCTCTCCCCCCGTTTCCTTTCCTCTTTCTCTCTTTCGTTTTCTCTCTCCCCATGCAATCTTCCTCGAACGAGCACCTACTTGCGTGACTATGCGTGTTCACCCCCCCCAGCTCTCTTTCCACACCTCACCATTTCTCTCCCCTCCCCCACCACACACTCACACACACACAGACGCTCTCTCTCACTGAATTCAGCCTAGAGTCGTGACTGCACCTGTAGATTCAGAGAAAGATAGATTGATAGATAGATAAAAATGAATGATTTGTGGATATCTGATCAGGGTGTGCGTGGTTGGCTGGTTGTGGTTGTGTGTGCGCGTGTGTGTGTTTATGCACGTCTCTCTGACGCTTCATGAGAAAGACTCAAGTTTTCCCCTTTTTGTTCAGATGAGGGGAAGAATGTTGGCGCACGGTGTCTGTGTGTGTCTGTGTGTGCGTGCATGTGGGTGTGTGTGTATGCATGGGGGCTGGGTGGGTGTGTGTGTTTGGGGAGGAGGGCAAAGTTCAAGTGCTCCAGGTTAGTTTTATTTCATTTGCTCTGTAATGAGTCTTGTTCCTGGGGAGGGGGTTCAAAGTCATGCCACAGAGCGGGGGGGGGGGGGGGAGGCGATAAGACGAAGTGAGAGATTGAAGGGGGGAGAGAAGGGACGAGAAGGGGAAATAGAGAGAGAGGGGGGAGGGGGAGGAAGAAAACTGTAGCTAACAAGACAAGGCCCTCCAATCCAACAGGGCTGTTAGCTGAAGAGGAAAAGCAAAAAGAAACTGGATTTGATATTTTCAATATAGCTCCCTCCTCCCTTGTTCATGTGCTCTTCCTCTTCTTTCTCTCTCTGTTTCTCTCTCTCCCTTTCTCTCCCCTCTCTCTCCTTCTCCCCCCACTCTCTATTCCCTCTCTCTCACTCTCCCCTCTCTCCCCCCTCTCTCTCACTCTCCTTCCCCCTCTCTCCCTCTCCCCCCACTCTCTCCCCTCTCTCCTTCCCTCTCTCTCCCCTTTCTCTCTCTCTCCCCTCTCTCTCACTCTCCTTCCCCCTCTCTCCCTCTCCCCCCACTCTCCCCTCTCTCCTTCCCTCTCTCTCCCCTTTCTCTCTCTCTCTCCCCTCTCTCTCACTCTTCTTTCTCCCCTCGCTCTCTCCCTCTGCCTCTCACTCTAAGGTTTTTAAAAAAAACGTGTACAGCTGAGATCTTCGCGAGAGCCTCCTGAAAAAGTAGCCTGTGTGTCTGTGCATGACTGTGCGTCTGTATAGTGGAGCCTCCCTGCTTGTGTACACTTGTGTGTGTGTGTGTGTGTGTGTGTTTGTGTGTTTTGCCTATGTGTATGTGGCTGTATGTGTGTGTATTTTGCCTGTGTGTATGTGCATGCCTGAGTGTGTGTGTGTGTGTGTGTGCCTGTGTGTGTGTGTGCGCGCCGGGTCTGAGTGCTTAGGTCTGTGTGGGAATGATTACATCAGCCTGCTGCAGCCTTATGATTGGTCGGTGAGCGTGTGGTTTGATTCACTGTGCCTGGGAGCCCGTGGCTGAGGCTGTAACCCTTTGTGAGGGAGGGAGGGAGGGAGGGAGGGGAGGGAGAGAGACACAGACACACAGCGAGGGGGAAGGAGAGAGAGAGAGAGAGCGAGAGAGAGAGGAATAGAAACAGAGACTAGAGAGAGGGGGAGCGACAGAGTTGTCAGACACAACCGGCACAAGGAGCTCTGTGCTGTACTGTACCCTAGCCACTGGTAGCCACCGCTCCCCTCCTTCCAGCTGACACTTTGGGCTGTCTCGTTTCGCGTCGGAACCGGTTTCCAGGTCACACAGCGCAGCCGGCACGCTAACGCACAGAGTGTCTCCGAGGAGGTTGAGAGGACCTGACTCCAGGCTATGTGTGACAGGTAGCTTCGCTGCTGCTGCTGTCAGGTGCCTGCATTGCTTCCCGTCCTCCCTCCAACCAGACTGGATTTATATTGAGTCTTTTTCCTTCTTCTGTTGGCTGGTGTCAGCGTGGAGGGAAGGGGGCTGCACAGAGGGGGGGGGGGGGGTCCTGTCTTAGCAACTGTGTGAGTGTGCGTGGGGGAAAAGCAAGCCCGCTCCAGCAAGAGAAAGATTACAGAAAATGCCTTCATGTTCTCCTGACTGCTGCCTTTTGCCGGCAGTGGAGGTAAGACCACTCGATTCCTCTTCTAAATCTCCCGCTCTCTCTCTCTCCCTCGCTCTCTCTCTCTTCTCCCTCGCTCTCTCTTTCTCTCTCGCTCTCTCCGTCTCTGTCTTTCTGTCCCTCTCTCCTCCCGTCTCCCCCATATTTGTCTTTTTCCGGACGCGTACAAGGCCGTCTTGGCGACTGAACCTGGCTAGCCTATCATCCGAGCAGGGGGGGGGAGATGTGGAAGGAGGTGAAAGGTCTGGTGGTTTTCCTTCTCAAAGTCAAACCGGCGAACCCTCGGTTTGGTGGTTGTCGCTGCTAGAATCGGTGTGACACAGGCCGGCCGTGCGTCTCAGGGCCAGCGTTCTGTACCAACTGTCACGGCCCAAACTGTAAAACCGTCTCCAGAGGGACGGATCATAGCGGCTCATCGCTCCCCGGCTAACGTTTTGTGGCGCGTGTGGGCTATCGGGGCTACGCTATACTCGGACTATGCTATCCTCCGGTAGAGGCTGAAGTTATGGTTTTCGTCTTGCTCGTTTTGTATGTATAGATATACTGTAGATACAGTTTATATATCAATGTGTATATTTATATATATTAATAACCTGCCTGTAACTACACCGCCCTCAAATGATGAGTGTGAGTTGCAGTTGTGTTCCCCTGCGTATGTCACAGCAATATGTGACATAGGACGACCTAGCATGACAAGTTGGCAACTTGAGAAGACTGAGAGCAATTTAAACAAGGCTATTTCTTAAGGCACATGCCAGATGCCGGGGCTCTTCCCTCGACCATAAGTGCCCGGAGGTAAATACTCAGGGCTTTTATTCGCATGATGTTTGTGGTTCTCACTGCTGGGGGATTGTGTCACACATTCTGACGTGAGATCATTTTCCTCCAGAAAGCCGATGTCACTCAGAAATATGAAGTACTGGAAGAATCAGATATGTTGGTGAGACTCACCCCATCACTATCTCATGCACTGCTTTCGCATAATGCACCTATGTAGTGTGTGTCTGTGTGTCTGTGTATGTATATGCAAGTGTCTGTGTGAGGATGAATGCGTGTGTGTGTGTGTGTTGTTAGTCCCTTTGGATAAAAGCGTCTGCTAAATGCCCTAAATGTAAATGTAAATGTGTGTGTCCCTTTGTGTTTGTGTGTGTGTTTGCCTGTGTGAGGGTGTGTGTGTGTGTGTGTGTGTGTGTAGGTATGTATGTGCATGTGTCTGTGTGAAGATGTGTGCGTGTCTGCGTCTGTCTTAATTGTGTCTATGTGCCGCTGAGTGTGTGCTTATGTGTTGTGCCCTCACGCCACGGCTGTGAATGGCGTGCACGCACACATACTGTCCAACAAATTGGAAGCAGATGATGAATTATGCAACAAAAACCCACAGTTGGAACTCTGTGAGAAGTAAATATGGCCATAATCCGATCCCTGCTGAACACAAACTATATTTTTAGCTGTGAAATCGAAGCTCATTCTTTTTTATGTTTTGAATTCCAAAATAAATAAGTGTTTGATTTAAACTCAAATTAAATCACTTGAACACTAAGTTTATTGCTCATTATCTGAGCGAACACACGAGAGGATTGTGCGTCTGCCCTACACAATCCATGACCTCATGAGGCACACATTGACGACCCGTCCTCACGATGTCAACGGCCGTGTGAGCCCTGCATCGGGCGCCATGTTTGCCCCAGCTGTACATTACAGCCGAATCACTCCCGAGGAGAAGCGCTTGCCTTTTGAATTCTAACGCCACAATTGCTAGATTGCGTCAAGTGTCTCTGTGTTTCCATACAGCAGGGCTCTGCTGTAATGACAGGGGCTCGCCGCACACGCTACACTGCACGCCCGAAGCACGATGTGATAGACGTTGAGCATGATTGGCTGCTGTCCCGCTGCCTTTTTTTGGGGGCTGTGTAATCAAAAGTGCCACGTTGTAAAAATCAAGCGTCGGCCACATCAATTTTAACAACCAAAAAAACAACAAACAACACAAGTATCTTCACAACGCACACACGCCCTTCAGCAAGTCGAGCACAGCTGGCATTCCCTCGCTTGGCTCTCCTCCCTCGACGTATTTATTATTTTTGGAACGGCGGGCACGGCCACTAAGACCGCCGGTCGCGTTCCTCAGGCCGGATTCCTGACCTCTTCCTCTCTCTCTCCCCTCTGGTCTGGTGTTCCCCCCGCTCCTGCCATACAGATCGTGAAGATCTTCAGCGAGGACGGCATGGGCAAAGTGGTGGAGATCCCGGCCGACATGACGGCCAGGGACCTGTGCCAGCTCCTGGTGTATAAGACCCATTGTGTGGACGACAACAGTTGGGCGCTTGTTGAGCACCACCCCCTACTGGGCCTAGGTAAGTGGCAGTCACCCCCCACCCCGCCCGCCCTCCAAGCCCCAATCCCAACACCCCTTCGCCCTCCAACCCCCCCACCCCACCCCCCCCCACCGTCAACCCCCGCCTGGACAGAAAACCGCACTGTGCGTGCACACACATGCACACGAATTTGGCACTTTCATTTGCTATGCATACATGCATACATTAAAAAGCACGTACACTTGTATTGTACACAAGGCATGTGGGCCGACACACACACACACACACACACACACAGACACACACACACACACACACACACACACACACACACACACACACACACACACACACACACACACACACACACACACACACACACACACACGCATACACACACAGGTACGGTAGGTTGTTGGGCTGTAACGCACAATATTTCCTGAAGCATACAGGTGGTTAAGTGTTGTCATAGGCATCCATTCAGCCCACAAAGTGCATTCTCACTCGGCTCTGCCTTGGGTCAGTGCTGGCACTGGTACTTCCAAGTTTGGCGACTACGAATATAGAGACACAAAGTCTGATAACCTAGAGTATGACATTTAGATTAATGTGCCTAACCGCGACCGTGCTACCGACTTTGTATTGGTATGTGCTCCAGAAACTGTAGCTCAAGGCAAGATAGTGCCGGAAACGCTAATATCTGATGACTCGATGTCTACGATGCAGCATTGTAAAAAAACTGTGGATATAGAGTGGGCACAAGGTACTTTATTCTATCTGATGGTCTTGTTTGCCATCTCACAAGCAGGGCCAGGCCAGACGCTGGTTAATGGTGACTGTTAAGTGTGATGCTGGGTGGCAGAGTATGCATAGGGAGGCCATACCTGGTGGAGTCATGAAGGGAGAGTGTGAAGGCCTTCCTAACCAATCAGGGGGCCGCAGTTAAGCCCTGGGGCCTATTGAGACTCAGCAGACCCCTGGGGCAGCCAGCTGAAGCCAGCTTGCATCACTTGTATATGTTGGGCCCAAAGCCATGAATTAGACAAGATGACTGCTGTTGATATTAAGTGATGCCTCTGCATTACTTTATGTCAGCATGCATAATTACGCAATTGCCATACATTTCACTAAGGAGCCTATAAATAGATGAAGAATAGGAGCCATTACGCAATATTCTGTCTATAAGCCGTATTCTATTCCGAATTTTCTATCTCTCTCTCGCTCCCCTTTTCTCTCTTGCAATTTTCAAGTTAACTCCCTCCTTTCCTTGTTCATGTATTCTTCCTCTTCTTCCCCTCTCTCTCTCTCCCTTTCTCTCGCTTGCACTCTCTCTCTTTATCTCTCTCTCTGTCTCTGTCTTGTTCCCTTGCTCGCCCTTTCTCTCTCTTGCAGTCTTTCCCTCTCTCGCATTCTCTCTCTCTCTGTGCAACATGCTTGTTTTATCAGGATGACCAGCTTTGCGAACGTACGTCATGGCATCTTTCTTCCCACACTATCCCTCCCACTACTTTTGTCCAGTATATATCTCTGGGATAGCTTTCTCTGACCAAAGATAGTGCTGCCGTGGAAGCTGCTGTGGTCATTATTCGCTGTGATAATTCAGGAACGTTCCCGGTACTATATTTCCTTTAATCACCTCCCCAAAAAGCCTAAGCAGAAACAAACGTTTTTATCTGCATGTGAAAGACTTTGCTCAAGGCTTTGTGATTGTTTCAATCTAAATAAATAATATTATCATCATGCGTTTCCTTTGCGCGGTAATGGGGAGGGTGTAGCTTCATGAAGACCCTATCTCTCATCCGCCGAGAAATCTGCCACACTGAGTGGGAGTGTGACCTCGTTGCTGTGTGTCACCCTCATTATAATTGCATGGATAATACCTGCGACGTTACGTTTAATAATTAGTTATCGCCGACAGCCAAAGTAAATACAAACGCTGATCTGCCCACAGTGAAAGCACCAGAAGAAGAGATACATGCAAATTTCACACAGGCTCATTATAAGAAATGTTAAAGTACTATAGGCCTAACAAACACTTCCATGAAGCAGATGAACTTCCAGAGGTCTAAGACACAGATGCAGAAGTAAAAAAACGAAAAACAACACAGTGACACCCAAAGCAAAAGAAAACCTCTGTCTACTTCTGCTCTCCTCCGTATGGGGAAGCAGTGTAATGCAATCGATCGGCTTCCCTGTATTCCCCCCCCCCCCCTCCCCAGGGACCAGGGGGAGTGCGATGGAGGTGATGGATGGGGGTGATCTAAACAGCTATCTCTTAGGCGAGAGGCTGTTAAGTAGTTAAGTTAGCAGGGGAAACGAGTGACGTAAGCCACTCTGGATGCAGGGCAGATACTGAGATGGTTTCAGGGAACTCGGGGTTCGGGCGCTTTGGATATATTATATTTTGCGGGATTACTCACAGGAGAGTAGCGTTCCGTTGTGGAATTGGGACGGTTCAGCCGAGCGTGCAATGTCTGATATCAATCTGGACAAAGGAGAGTAGTGCTCATGCCAGGTGGAAATGAAATGTGTTGCGTTTTTGAGTTATCCGAAAGATATCTGCTAAAAGGCATGCTAGTGCCAGGTGTAACAGGCCTCTGTGTCTGTGCATCTATGTTCTTGGGAAACGGTGTTCCTGTTTTTAACGGCTTCGTATCACTCATTTGCTTTAAGTGGCACAGTGGATTTCGGTGACGACAACACAAATGAATCATATAAAGCAGTTCACAACCATTGATGATTTTAGACTGCTGGTACCATCAGATGCCAAATGTGCTATTGCCTAAACTAGACAATGCTGATTTGATCTGTTACCATGACAGACCACCAGTATGTTGTGTTAGAACTATTTAGTAGACGCATTGCATTGTATTCAAAAGGGTGGAGATATAGATTTAGAAGTTTGTTTTAATAGCGGACGTTATGTTTGGTTTCACTCTCAGTTTAGTACTTTTCTATGTGAATTTGACATTCTCTAACTATTAATCCTAATTCAAGCCAAGCTATACATTTTGCGTATTTGTCTCAAACTGGCTCCAATCTCCATGCATGAAGTTATGGTTAGGCAACGGTTAACATAGGGAAAATCAGCGGCTTAACTATGGTTAAGCCACTCCACAATGAGGGCTGGTAAATCAGGCCTTTCCATTGGCTGTGAAGGCCGTAAAAACGCTAAAGGCTGGATCCCTTTCAAAGTGGGGGAGGGGGGGGGGGGGGTGGACTTCGCCCCCCCGAGCCCCCGCCCTTGGGAGCGAGGTCCCATTATAAAGCACTTAAGGGAGACAGGTCAGGTCTGTGCTCTGTCTCGTGTCTGTACATTTAAACAGATGTGTGAGAGCAAGTGTGACTTTGCTTTATTTAAAATATGGCCTGGTAAAATAATAAATAATAAAATAAGAGGTATAAAAGTAAATAACAGGCGTTTTCCTGGGAATGGGGGGGAGGTTGGCTATAAACGGGCGGGTAGGGGGGCTGCTGTGCTATTTGATTTCCATGTTATAGTGTATGAATATTTTAGCAGTGATTCGGCACTAATGCAACCAGTGGCAGCAGCAGCAGCTGAGGTTTGGCTCTTGGGGATGGAAGGGGGGTAGGGGGGGGCTGAAGGGAGTCTGCGTGTGACATCATCCATTGTTTTTTTTGGGGCCCCGAGCGAGATATATTCAGCTGAAGCCCTCATTCTGTTAGCACCTGCGCTCAAAGCCGTCTACCTTCCAAGCCCAGTGGAACGCTTTGCTGAGTGTTGAGCGGTTTAGTAGGTACGATTTAGCGCACACGCGTCGGGGTTAGGGGTGGGAATCTCTTGGCACCTCACGATTCGATTTGATTCCAATTATAAGGGCCAAGAGTCGATTCTGAAGCGATTATCAATGCAACAATTTTTTCTATTTACATTTCCATGCGTGATTTTCAAAAATATATATATGCATCTGGGTTTGCTACTCCAGAGTTTGCTAATCACTTCCTACTTTTGTGATGATCATTAAAGACGTCAACAGATGAATTAACTTATTTAATATTTAATAAGAGAGAAAGCTTTTGTCACAAATATGACTTTCTATGAACAATGCAATAATCAATGCAGCTTTGCATTATAGCACAATATGGAAGCATTCAAAAAATAGGTTTCAGTTTGATTTTCTTTCTAATCTTTCTTTTCTATGTCATTAAAGGAAAAGCTGCTCTTGAATTAGAAGGAGTTCTTGTGCCTGGCTTTGAGTTTGCGCGCATGCTATGCGTAGGCTGAATCGCAATCGTGTCAAGACAAATCAGATTGGCCAATACACACTGAAGATAAATTTAATATTTTTAAAATGACAAAAATGATCACTCTCTGGCGAACAGAATGTTGCAGCTGGCAACAAAAAAAAAAATTTGAATTCAGATTATTAATTTATCTGCATCGAGACAGAATCTTTCTAGGGAGAATAGCGATGCATCGAAGAATCGATTATTAGCCCCTAGTCGGGGTTATTCGCCGATTCAGAACTGGCGTGAAGTGCCGTCATGTAAACACGTGAAACTCTCTCTAATACTGGCTAGCTTTCTTTTTTTTTTTTTTTTTTAAACTTCTGTGTACTTCGCTCAGCTTGTAACATTGTGTGATATTACTGTATTAAAAAACGGATAACAGTAATATACTGCGACTATGTGAAAGGTTCTGGCTCATGTGCGCGTACCTATTCCTACGTGTATGACGTGTGCGAGCGTGTACGTGTGTGCATGCATACACACGTACCTGCGCGCACACCGCCACACACACACACGTGTGAATAGGTACGCGCACATGTCCATGCGTGTGTTTCGGTGCGCAACATGGTCAGTGCATCCCATAATATATTCCATCATGAGCGATGTGTGCGGTGGTCGGTGTGGGGACACGCGTGGGTGGAGGCATGGCGTCCAGAAATAGCTCAACAATGCAGGCAGAATGGAGAAAGCAGACCTATTCCTGGCCTGTGGGGGAGACGGGGGAGAGAGGGGGATATCACCATGGTCCCCTGATGGAGTAGTGATCAAGTGGGAGCCCTGTAAGATGAACAGTCCATGGAGGTCACCCAGGAGGAGTCAGTGAGGGGGTCATGGGAGAGAGGGGGAGAGAGAGAGTGGGGGAGAGAGAGACAGAGAAAGAGAGAGTGGGGGGGAGAGAGAGAGAGAAGAGAGAGAGAGAGAGAGAGAGAGAGAGAGAGAGAGAGAGAGAGAGGAGAGAGAGAGGAGGAGAGAGAGAGAGAGAGAGAGAGAGAGAGAGAGAGAGAGAGAGAGAGAGAGAGAGAGCTTGCAAGGAAGGCAAACCTGCAGAGTCATGCCAGTAGGTGCGAGATGGAGGAACATGGCAGAGGGAGAGAGAGAGAAATTTAAAGGGTGAGGTAAGGAAATGGGGAGGGAGAGACGAGAGACTCATGGAAGGCAGGAGAGTGAGAAGGCTGGAGGGTCGTTTCTAGGTTTCTGAAATATCCGGGGCCCAGAGGGAAAGGCAATTTTTTTGGCTTTATTGCTCATGCAAATTTTTTCATAGTGCTTTACATAAATATACAAAATACAACGTTTATTATAGCTTTTAATAGCTTCCTGACTGCTGTGCTGCTTATCCCCAGACATCTAAAGTTCCATTTAAGTTATTTCAGAGTAAAATGAATGCAAGCGAGACAGACCTTACAAACGTTCGTGACAGGCGAAGATTACGCCAAAGACAAACAGATTAGGTGAGATAACACGGATGAGTTCCCTTGGGAGACTCAGTGTTCGCCCTGCGTCTCCGCGGTGCGAGGTGGACACATGTGATTCATCACAGAGGCCCGTGAAGATGGTGTTGAAATCAAATGGGACACTTCAGAAATACAAGTGTACAATAATGAATTAGTTAATGCATTAATGCGCATTAACTCATAATAAACCCACCGTTAATAAACAGTTAACTAAAGGGCTAGTAACCATTTACTAATGGTGTTCATGACCTCTTCAAGTTCATCCTTACTAAGGTATTAATTTATACATTTAATAGGGTTAGGGTTAACCATAACATCATTAAATAATGTATACGCATGACGTCTTGCAATGTGACTTGAATTTTCTGTATTGTATTATTTTATATTGGCTTGAACCTTTACCTATTTAATCCTGTTATAGTATTATTAAATTGCAGCGTATGGAAAAATGTGAATCACGAGTTTATAGTAGACATTGTTATTGAGTCCGATATAGAGAATGGGTTGGCCGTGTTTTTTCATACTTGTCAACAATCACATCGAATGGAAACGTTTTAGTGGTGACGGCTACGGATCACTAACACTGACAATATGTGACTTTTCCTTGGAATCTTTTAAGGGTCTTCGAGGTTTTGCAAAACACAATCATGTTTCGGTTTATTAGTTTAAAGGGAACGAGCAGAACCACATGTGCAAGGGCATCCCGATGCTGCCACCAGTTAAAAGATTTGAGCTGCAAGACTGTGCCTGGGAGAGGGAGGACGATCATTCCTCGTATCTCTCCTCTGACACATGCGTTGGATGGTGTCAGCTTCAAAATGTTTACAGTATGGTCTCTGGCTTAATTCATTCCCTGCCCTAAATGTCTCTCTTGTTTTGTGTTCTCTCTCTCTCTCTCTCTCTCTCTCTCTCTCTCTCTCTCTCTCTCTCTCTCTCTCTCTCTCTCTCTCTCTCCTCTCTCTCTCTCTTTCTCTCTCTCTCTCTCTCTCTCTCTCTCCTGTGTCTTCTCTGTCTCTCTCTCTCTCTCTCTCTCTCTCTCTCTTCTCCTCTCTCTCTCTCTCTTCTCTCTCTCTCTCTCTCTCTCTCTCTCTCTTCTCTTCTGTCTCCCTCTCTCTCTTGTGTCTCTTCTGTCTCTCTCTCTCTCTGTTCTCTTTCCTCTGCCTACTCTGTGTCGTGTGTGTTGTGTTCTCTCTCTCTCTCTCTCTCTCTCTCTCTCTCTCTCTCTCTCTCTCTCTCTCTCTCTCTCTTCTCTCTCTCTCTCTCTCTCTCTCTCTCTCTCTCTCTCTCTCTCTCTCTCTCTCTCTCTCTCTCTCTCTCTCTCTCTCTCTCTCTCTCTCTCTCTCTCTCTCTCTCTCTCTCTCTCTCTCTCTCTCTCTCTCTCTCTCTCTCTCTCTCTCTCTCTCTCTCTCTCTCTCTGGTCTCTCGTCTCTCTTTCTCTGTGTCTCTCTCTTTCTCTCTCTGTAGAGCGTTGTCTGGAGGACCATGAGTTGGTGGTTCAGGTGCAGGCGTCCATGAGCAGTGAGAGCAGGTTCCTCTTCAGGAAGAACTACGCCAAATATGAATTCTTCAGAAACCCTACGGTATGAGGACATCTCTCAGCCCTGGCCTTGTGTCCTATCTTTAATAACGCGTGGGATACCATAGAGCGCACCACATAGCAAACCCCGTCTGCTCATACATTCAACGGCTTGGTGCTACTTGTATTTTTAACTCATTAATTATTACATTTAAAAGGAAAGCCTTATGGCGGCAGCAGTTTTTTTTGTTTTATTTTTAGGGCTTGACCAAAACCAGCTGGCAAGGCCCTTTAAGCGTGGAATAATTGTTGTGCGATGACAAATGCATTTGGGAGTCACCAAAGCTGCCAGTCACGAGTTTCAGGGTACAGCGATGGCAGCCTGCTCATTTCCATAAAAGAGGAGATGGAATGTTCTGTGTCAGAATGCGCCGGTCCGTCTGTCAGTGTTTAGTGTCATCATCTCAGTTTCGTTCTGATGAAATATCGGGACTGTCTGCGGCACTGATGCTTTGGCATGTCAGCCGCTAAACCACTAACTATACATTTATTCTCCCTTTGGCTCTCGTTCTCTGCTCCCTTGTCATTCTCTCTCTCGCTCCTTTTTTTTACTCTTTCTCTCTTTTTTCGCTGCCTCTCTCTCCCTTTCGCTCATTCTGCGTCACTCAATTCTCTTTCTATATCTCTCTCTCTTTCTCTGTATCTTTCTCTCTCTTGCTTTTTTTCGATGTGTCTCTGTCGTCTGTGTGACTCTCTCTCTCTCTCTCTCTCTCTCTCTCTCTCTCTCTCTCTCTCTCTCTCTCTCTTCTCTCTTCTCTCTCTCTCTCTCTCTCTCTCTCTCTCTCTCTCTCTCTCTCTCTCTCTCTCTCTCTCTCTCTCCCAACAGACGTTTTTCCCGGAGCACATGGTTGCATGGTGCCAGGAAACCAACGGCACAATTCCACCGCCTCTACTTCTGCAGGTACACACCCTCATACACACACACACACACACCCACACAAACACACACACACACACACACACTGACAGCCAGACGCCCGGGAGCGACACCGGTTGGTAAACATTTGTTGAAACATTGAAACATGAAACATTTGTTGACCTCGTCTCGTCTTTCTCCGTCGCATGCTAAAACGTGGCTTGGCGTCGGAGACACGGCACGCACACCGCGGTGGCGGGGCCACATTCCGGTACCTCTGACCCCCCCGGGGGGAGGAGGGGGGGGTGGCGACATTGGAGCGACGGGCGGCGGCTTAATAACCCCCTCGTTATCCCCGCCTCCGACACAGGACGTCTGTGTGTCTTGTCTGTGTGTCTGTCTGTCAGTGTGTGTTTGTGGCGCGCAGACACTCCTCTCCTGTCACGCACAGGGGCCCCGGGCGTAGATCGGCAGAGAAAACAACGTCTGAAGGAGTAGTGCTTCGAGACGCTGCATGCCGTAATGGTCTCGCGCGCAGCGGGACGCTGTGATGATAGAGGGCGGGGCACCCCGGGACTGTTTCCTCATGGTACACTCGAGTGGCGCCACCGGGGTCATGTGACACATGACCGGAGCGTGACACGGAACAGAGCGGCGTTTAGCGAGTTGTTTGGCTAAGGTTTCGTCGGTCGGGTGTCGTGACTGTCACGCATTTCAGAAAAGCACAGGGGGTCAAGGCACACAATCAAAACAGTAATTTTTGGTTGTACTGAACAGCGCAGGCGTTGAGGGTGTAATCACGAAAACGCGACGGCGCGTCTTCCCTAATCGCTAGCATGCGATTGTGTTTTCCGTGGGCTTGAGAGCGAGCGCTTCGGAAGACCTTCTTTCCTGCTTTCAAGGACTTTTTGTTTTCAAGTGCTTCAGACATAGGTGTGCCTCAGGCAGTGGATATCACTTTCCTGACACATAATTTCACGCATCAAAATGTGAAATCCTCAGTTTTTCCCCCCTCATTTATTATAGATGTGCGCGGATGAGTTTGGGAGAAGTCATGTATCTATCTCTATCTAAAGCCCAGAAAAAATTAGTCTCAAGCCCTCTGTACAAACAGATCTGACAGTTGTACTGTTATACCGTTACTGCTATACTCATAAATACAGTCGATTAACTTGTTGAACCAAGCAAGTTCTGTGTTAAGGAAAAAAAACGTTTCAACACTGGTTTTATGACTCCAAAAGTGACACAAAAATGTGTTCTACCTCAGGGCATCGAGCAAAAATAGTGATACCCTAACGTTTCTGTTCGTTTTTTTTTTGTTTTTTTTCAGAATTTGTTGGCGGCAAGCAGCTATCCCGAGATCCAGGGACATCTGCACGTGAAGGAGGTGGGGAGGAAGTCGTGGAAGAAGCTCTACATGTTCCTGCGGCGTTCAGGCCTCTACTGCTCCACAAAAGGAACCTCAAAGGTAACCCCTGGTGTTGAGCTCAGCTTAAGGGTGCGCTTGATTGATGGATCCGGCATGTTTCAAGCGAGGACTCCTCAAATTGTCTTGTGTGCCATGAATGTACGTCTCAAAAGTTCTTCTTTAGGGTGTCTCAATTGGTGTTTCGTTCTCTCCCATAAATCTTCGCCTCAAAGGACACTTTTGTATCTGAGCCGTGTCTGTCTGGCATCGGCCTACCCCGCCCTGCCTTTTTAAAGCCCCCCCCACCGCCGCCCCCTCTCCCGTATCCAACCTTAATGTGTCCCTTTGGGATGGATCTACCTGCTCTACCTGTTGCTCTGGCGGCCTAACATATTCATTACCTCCCGCCGGCAGGAGCCAAGGCATCTCCAGTTACTGGCAGACCTGGAGGACAGCAACATCTTCACCGTGGTCACGGCGAAGAAGCAGCACGCCACGCCCACGGACTACGAGTTCTGCATCAAGGTATGGCGGCTGCAGCGGCACGCAAGGCAGAGTCAGAAGTTCATGGGGGAAGCTGTTCCACATTAAGTCACTAACTGTAGTCCAAATCTAAAATAAAAAGCAGTTGGATGATATATTTATAGATGTAGATCTAGATAGATAGGTATATATCTAGATCTACATCTAGAAATGGATCTATATGCATGGATATTTATATATAGATATTGTGTCACAGAAGAGAATGTGTTCAAAATGGAGTGAGACATGCATAAACAAAATGTTGACGTTTAAATGGAAAACCAAATCGATGTGGAAAAATCGTGACGGCCGTCACCGGAAGCCAGACAGACTGCATTGAGCAACTCCTGCAGGCGACTCCCTGCTCACGCCTTCATACTGATTGTGCCATGAAAGGAAAACGCCACAATAGACTTGGATGTTCATTCTATTCTACTCCAAGGCAGCCATCCCTGCAGTGGTTGCCACATGACACTTTGAGACACACTATATGCCTCTATACGCCAGCGGGGCTGCTCAGTAGCTAACCCTGGCCAACCCTTGTGAATCCCCAGGCCAACAAAGGCAGGGCGGAGCTGAAAGAACTGAGGATACTGTGTGCCGAGGACGAACAGAGTCGCACCTGCTGGATGACCGCCTTCAGACTCTTTAAGGTATGCCTGAGGACCGCAGCCACGGTAAGCCTGCGGGCCGGGCCGTAGCGGAACGTCAGCAACTTTGACCATTAACAATCACTTCCGCAGTTTTGTCCACCTCACAGTGATAAGAAAGACAGCCCCTGCTTGATTCGGGTGTTGTGTAGTCACACGGTCTTGGATGAGTTTTGGTTTGTCTGATACTACTGCTTGGTTTGGTGCAGGAGGTACAGATGGTTCAAGTGGGGATGCTAGGCTAACCAACGTTTAAAGGATATTTTTGTATGGGCAATGCCATACACATTACACTTTATCATGACTCTTTATTATTTATTTATTAGAATCAGGACAATGGACATGCTATGTGGCAAACTTACCCTATCATAATAGATTAATCCAAAAATATGCACTGCCTTTCTCAAATGAGTCAAAAACCTCAGCTCACCCCAAAGTAGATCTAAGTAGGAATCGAGGAGTTTTGTTCATCCATCATGTGTCTCCGTTTTCTTCACAGTACGGAATCATTTTGTACCAGAACTATAAGATTCCCCAACAGAGGAAAACTTTGCTATCACACTTCTCAGCCCCAGTGGTAAGTCACCCCCCCCCCCCCCCCCCATATGATGATGACGAGAATAGCCAACTGTAACTTTGACTAAAACAAAACATAGAGTATGTTTATTTTTTTAATATAACCTGCATGTTGAATACACGTAATGTTTGTGACGGTTTTGTGAATACACTTCATCAGCGTGTCAGTGTCAAGTGAACCACGCAGCCACATTGCGGTCTGTCGCCTGCCAGTCAAACCTACCGTGTCTCTCTGCTGCCCCCTAGCGGAGTGTGTCGGAAAACTCCCTGGTGGCCATGGACTTCTCAGGGAGAATAGGCAGGGTGATCAAGAACCCTCTAGAAGCTCAAAGCGCCGCCATGGAAGAAGGACACGCATGGAGGGTGAGACGCTACACAGTAGTTTAATCATTTCCTAGTACCTTCCTTGTGCTTGACTGAAACTAGACAAATACAAAGAAACACTGTCTCGGAAGTATGCAGGCCATATTTCAATTATTTAGGTTTTAGAAGCCTTTGAATCTAGAATATGACTATGGTGTGGATGTGAGTTGGTCAACGTGCTAATGTGCTGACCAGAAATTCTTGAAATTGATTCAACAATATATATGCATATTTAAAATAGTAATAGTCAATAGTGTTAGTACAATGAGACTAATTCATACAAATATGTCTGCATATCAAATAACGTTCTTCAGTGCATCCTGGTATCCATTCACATTATGAAGTTCCTAAAGTTATTTGAATTGGTTCTCATCAACTTCTGTGTGTGTTTGTGTGTTTCTCTTTGTGTGTGTATGTTTCTGTGTGTGTGTGTGTGTGTGTGTGTGTGTGTGTGTGTGTGTGTGTGTGTGTGTGTGTGTGTGTGTGTGTGTGTGTGTGTGTGTGTGTGTGTGTGTGTGTGTGTGTGTGTGTGTGTGTGTGTGTGTATGTTTTCTGTGTGTGTGTGTGTGTGTGTGTGTGTGTGTGTGTGTGTGTGTGTGTGTGTGTGTGTGTGTGTGTGTGTGTGTGTCCTTCGCATCCCTCTCAGAAGAGGAGTCAACGATTGAACGTGCTGGGCTGCCACAGTCCTCTCCACCACTCTTCACTAAGCTCAGGTAGGTGCGATACGCTAACGCCTGTACGACTGTAACCTTTGAAGGACGTGCCCTCCTGTGTGGGCTCAATGCTAAACAGCGTGGCTGAACGAGATGCCTGTGTTTGCTGATTGAGCAGTGATCCACGTGGCGCAGCTGTGGTTCCACGGCCGGATAACCAGGGAGGAGTCGCACCGAATCATCCACCAGCAGGGACAAGTGGACGGGTCAGTGGGCTCTTATTAAACGACAATGGTGTATGTTATTTTTTGTTATTTTTAAATAGCATATACAGTGTGGCATTGCTACCTCAAGGAAAAACAATGAAGCTCAATGATAGATTCTTGTATGCTTTTTTTTTTCTTGCTTATTAAATACTTTCGTTACAATTTTTTATTTATTTTTATTAAACACAGATGTAGGTAAAGGGACAACCATGGAAAGTCCTTAAAGTAGGCTGAATGAAAGCGCAATAAAATGATCCCGGCCTCTCTTCCACATCTGGAGAGGAGACCTCTGCAAACAGAGATGAAAACTTTTGTTCCTTAAACTGTTGAGTGAACGAGTTTGTTCTGAATGTCCCTGCTCTCTTCCTGCAGGTTGTTTCTGCTGAGGGTCAGTCAGAGCAACCCCAAGGCGTTTGTACTCACACTGTGCCATCATCAGAAAATCAAACATTTCCAGATACTACCGGTAGGCACCACTCGGTTCTGTCCTGCTGTGATTATATAACACATACTTATGTTGGCTTGAATTTAACTGAAAATATGGGCTAGTGTCGTTTTAAGGGTCATAACTGTTTGTGGGTGTTAAGCAATGAAATCATTCTGTATTTAGTTTACATAAAAAAACCAATTTGAAGATAAAGAAATTCATAAGGAAAAAAGCCATCTCAATGAGCCTGGAGTGTTATTTTCAACATAAATAATTTATATTACGGTAATCAAAATGTGTCCTCTCTCTCTCCCTCCCTCTCCAACTTCATGTTCTCCTTTATTCCTGGCCACCATTCATCTGGTCTCTCCCCTCATCCTGTCTGTTGCACCATCTGGTCTCACCCTTCATCTGGTCTTGCTCTTCATCCCAAACCACCAAAGTGTGAAGAGGACGGCCAGATCTTCTTCAGCCTTGACGACGGCTCGACCAAGTTCACTGACCTGATCCAGTTGGTGGAGTTCTACCAGCTCAACAGAGGGGTGTTGCCTTGCAAACTGAGACACCCGTGCACCATTGTGGCCTTATGACGTCTTCCAACACCCTGACACATCCCCCACCACCTCTCACAACTCAATTTTTCCCTCTTGTTTTGTGTCGGTTTTTTCGTATACATTTTTCTCGTCTGGAGAAGCGGGTGAATGAACTGATGCTTCCGTTTGTCGTTTTTCTTTATATTTTTTTATGACGGACTCTGCTGAGCTAATTTCGGGTGGTTTTGTCGGTTGGTCGTTATGGTTGGATGGACAAATCAAAGCGCTCAACACATCCAATCAGGTGCAAGGAAAACGGAACAGGAACGCAAGGAGCTTTTATGGACATGATGGACAAGATGAATCTGCCATTTTATTTTGTTTAAATGCTGTCACATAATCGTTCAATCCCCCATAAATACAATCAACCAATAAACTGGTCACTCGCAATTGTGTTGCCACTGCGCACACAAGTTTATCTGTTAACTGAACAATCAGCAGGTTGCTGTTTTCTTCTGTACCATTATTTTTTTAATCCCACCACCGATAGATGTTAATGTTTAGCATAATTTAGCATATCTCTTATTTGCACTCCTTAATCTCGAGCATGCTTTTTGACATCACTCATGGCTGTGTCTATCCTCGGTCATGTTACCGGCAAGTCACTTGATAGCACCATACAACACCGCCCTCTAGGGTCCAATACATGTAAGGACATGCACGATCTATTTTACAACGGGGAAAACCGAGAGGTTTTGGTGTCATTGAAGTTATGCCATTTTAATCCCTGCCGAGGTCCGTAACCCTCACGAGAGGTTGAATGCGTGGCAAGTTTTGAAACCATTTATAATATCACAAACCTGAAAAAGGGAACGTGGACAACAGCAGTGTACAATAAGAGGTGTTATTTGATCAAGCGCTTAAAAGCAGCCCCTCATAATGGTTCACCTTCAGAGATGATTGCTCCGACCACACAGGATGTTTTTCTGCCACTGCTTATTCTTGCTTGTCTTTCCGTTGTTTTGCGTCACTCTGTAGGCTTTCTGTTTACGTGATTGGCTACCAAGATCAGCCGCCATTCTCCATTGGTTTACTGCACAGCTCATGTTCCCTGAGATAACGAATAACAGGGCCTTAAGTCTTCCACATCGCCCGTTCACAAGAAAATGGTAGAGCATTTTATTCAGGTTATTTCAACACCGTGATAAAGCTAGTTATTTTTTGTTCTTCTGTCAATACCAAGATACCTCTGTTATGCATTGTGATGTTATACAGTCAAACAAGGTCACTCTATGAGGTTTGGCTTGAAGTGCAGTGGATTTTCCTCAAGGTATTTAGTAAACCAATATTTAGCCTTGCTGGTTACTGTTAAGCCCCAGGCTGACCAGGAAGGATAACCACTAGATTTCCCTTTTTGTAAAAGGTTAACCCAATGCTCCCAAGTGTAACTCGGTGGAGTTGAATAACCGAGGAGGACTGGGAATAATGTCTCCGGCCATTGTTCCACTCTATTAACACCATGCCATTGTTGTTAGGAGCGCTTTCCCCCTTCAGAGAACACAGAAGAACTATGAACTATTAGAAGTACAACTGGATCCATGTCCAACTTGATTAAGACACCTGTATACTTAAAGTCATTAGTCAACCAGATTTATTTTTATTGGAGTTTTGAGCCAATGTCCATCTAGGGAACTCGAGTAATAAAAAAAAAGGATAATATGACAAATTAATCGTCTCTGACACCATGGGAGTGCACTGGAATGTAGTCAAAAGGGCAATGCCATACACTTTATCATGACTCTGTTTATTAGAATCAGTGAAGGTGTTTCATTTCCCCAAATCTTTTTTGTGAGACTTTGACTGTAGCCCAAACTTGCATTTATATATAAACACCTTCATAACTTATAATACATCATAATTATTGCTATACGTCTTTTTAATTAATTTAGTTATATACATCATGTTGCACTTTATATCATATTTAATGGAGCGGTTATTGATAATGCCTTCAGCCATTGTAAGCTGCAAGTAACTCTTAAAATGCATTAATCACTTGTTATCATGTATTATGAAGGTATTTATAGATTATTGTAGGTATGGCCTCACAAAAAGTCACACCGTTTTCATACCCTTGGTTTTGTCCGTTAACAAACTTAATCATACATCATGCATCCTTGTTCTTCCCACAGGATACTATGTTAGTGTAGTTCAAACTCGCTGTACAGCCTGATATAAACCAATACTGAATGGCCATGTAAGATATGGGCCCATAGTACAGAACTACAATTACACATTACCTCGTGCTTGGCTTGTTGATGCAACCATAATTTCATATATCTATCTACTGCTGATGATTTTTATTCAACAAAGCCTTTTAGAAAATATATCCTGGTTAAAGATTTGGTATTATCAGTTTTGAATCAGATGAATTTATCTTTTAACGGAGTGGTCAACCCAAATTGCCATTACATAGCAAAACAAAATATAAAATCTGTCTTAATTACAAATGTTAATTTACATGTCGTAATTCTGCAAAATTATTTGCATAACTCAGCTGTTATTGAGTATAGTGTGTTAAAATTGCACCAGATTGGTTTCCCATCATAACAGGTGGTTGTGTATGTGTTTTTCCCGGTTTTATTTTCCCTGTGATGCAACATTAAGAAAGATTCTTCACTTTGTTTGATTTGTTAAACAGTCCACGGGTTCTCTTAAGCTATATTGATATGTTGTGTCACTATTATTTAACTCAAATGTAATGAATCAAATCAGCTTAAAGTAAGTATTGTTTCAGCGACGTTTATTTATTTTTCATTAATAGTGATGACTTGAACTTTTTCTTTTCTTACAGCGCTGTTTTTTTTTTGGCCATTGACATGTTATTGATGGCCCATACGATTTTTTTTTTAATGTTTGTTTATTCAAACACCAATGTGGCAATGTGAAGTTATGCATACACAAATTACAACGTTGATTCTTTTTTCATTTGAAATAAAAACAATATATTTTTTCCCGTTTTCCGAGGACTTGTTATGGTGCAAAGAAATTCAACAATGAATGTCAGTCATGGATTTTCTGCTTTCTCCATCTCCACCCATTGTGTCATTGAGACTGAACTGCAGAGTCCCTGAACAAGTTAAAGGACAGAGTGTAGCTTGGCCCCAGCTACGAATTGCCACGGCACACTTTTATACATCTCAAAAGACAAAAAAAGGCCCAATTATCAGGAGATTGCACTGAATTAAATTGAATGGCAGAAAAATAAATACATGAGGAGGAATAGGTATGTGGATATTCATTTGCGAGGAACATAGCACATTATTTCCTCAGGGTTAACTTAGCAAGTTATAAAAAATTACAGCAAATTTGAAAACTGGTCCATCATATTTCTGAGGCCATTGATTTAAGGATTGTAGATGAATGAATGATGGAGATGTATTTTTTTGTTTTCCTGCTGGAGGTTTAACTGTTCCAAACTCGATGACAGCTAACAGCCTATATGTGTGCTGAGCATCCCCTCAAAAGAAAGCCCCCTATAGCAACATGGATATGTGCAATCATGGAAATGAACCAAATACTATATTCAACTTAACAACAAACTTCCATGTGAGCAAGTAGTTTGCACCTATGGAAGTGGAAAGATGTGTGGATGTGTGTAGGGTACAACGAGAACGCCCACCCATACACAAAATGTCATGGGGTAACAACTTAACCTTACTTTACCAGGTGTATGGAATCACAAAAATAGATATTTCTGCCATTTTTATATTGGACTATTAACCACTCCAAAAAATGCACACTCTGTTTGCAAGGTGTGGAAGCCTGCTATTTGAATATCGTATGCAATTGGTTGGTTGGTTCCATTCAAAGTCGTAACATTTTAATTAACACACTCATTTCAGGTTTTTGGGCTGTTGATTTTTTTTAAGGAACGTTGTGCTTAGGAAAGTAAGTTGCGATGAAATTACCCCTATCCTATACTTGTGTGTGTCTTTGGATTTAACACTGTCACCAAGTGAGATTTACTCGCTGTATAAATGAGATAATATATATGATTTATTTCAGGGAATGCAAAACATAAGACGATAACTTCTATTGGTAAGAGGAAGCTCATGTATACATGATGTGCTTGGTTTCAACCTGTACATAGTTGAATGGCTTATACATCCTAATTGTAACTGTTTCAGGTATTTTTGTATAAATAAGGGACTGATATATTCTGTTCATTGTAATTAGAATAAAACATTAATACATTGCTATAAAGAGAACAATCCTGTGTTTTATTACAAGGATGACATGCCTATAAGTCTATGTGTGTTTGTGTGCGTGCATCCTAACCTGCTTGTCGGGGCAATTAGGTTGTTAGTAAAACCCTTGAAACTTCTTGTTAAGGCAAAGTAGTGAAGGCTGAACCCAAATGGCAAATATAAATGTATCCTTCCCCTGTTGACATATCACAAAACCAATCTTGATCAAACAGAGCTATACAGGATGCAGCACTTTCATATTTGAATACTTTGTGGAACAATGCCATTCTGTTCCTTCCCACTTGATCTCCAAAATATACGTACACAATAAGACATCCTTCAATGATTAATGGTCTATTTAATTGATAAAGGTTTCAATTTAGGTTTCAATTTTTTATTAAAGGTCAATTTAGTATGCATTTTAAAATCTTTCTGGGACAGGGCTGCTTGCTCCCATGTAAACGCCCCTTCATTTCAGTCTATTAAGCAGAGGTATGTCACATTAACTCCTAATCAGCAGGTGACCCCATGTCGGCCAATAAGAAGTGATGCATGCAATGGAGGGAGTCAATTACAAGCAACGTCCAGAGGGCCAGGGGGGGAAAAATGGGTGCACTGCATAATATATGCACCCTGCAACAACAGGCACCCTTTCGTCCGCTGACATTCCACTGGACCTTTCAGGAGCCTTTGAAACAGTAAACCACTAGATCCTCCTCTCCACTCTTGAAGAACTGGGAATCTCAGGCTCTGAACTCCCTATTCACATCCTGACTCACAGATTGCATTTGGAGGGTAACCTGGGAATAATCTGTGTTTGTACCTTGTATTCTTACTACTGGGGTCCCTCAGGGTTCTGTTCTTGGTCCCATCCTCTTCACTCTGTAGTTCATTCACGTGGCTTTTTCTTCCAACGCTATGCAGATCAGGCACCACTAATTCTGTCCGTTGCATGCTCAGAGACCAAGGTAGCAGGAACAATATCTGCATGCTTCACCACCTGAAGCTCAATGAGAGAGCAATGGACTTTCCCATTGATCAAAAAAGTATAACTTACAGTGCATCAGTTATAGGATTTTGCTCACAGTGTATCGGCAAACCATTGCTCTTCCTGTAATAACTAGATGGCGAATGTTGGACACAGCCGTACCCGTGTGTCCTTGAAAGTAGACCTACTATTATCATTACAGTACTATATTTAAATTACAAATGATTAAATATCACATAATACACATACCTGTGACATACCGTAAGCCCACAATCATCAACTAGAATTCTTGAGGTCATCAATATGTATGTCACCACTAAACTCATAACACAGTACAGCCAGTACTTTAAGATAGGTAGAGCAGTGGTTTTCAAACTTTTCCCCTGGTGACGTCTGGCGACCCCCTTTTTGTTTTTTTTATTTCATTTTATTTTAAAACCTGTCCAGTTCATTGCATGTTCCCACAATTGTACAAACTGAAAGGAAAAGAATCAAGTAAACAATTCTATCAAAGGAAAAATGACAAGATGCCTAGTATATTTTTAAAAAGAACTTAAACATGACAGAACAGTGCATCTTCAGATAGATCTAGGCCTGAACAAGACGCATGAACGATAAACCTCCTCCTCCTCAAAAAGAAATATCCAATTCAAGCCAAGAACATGCATCAGATCTAAATGAACTGAGAGCATTTTTTGCTTTTTACACTAATGTGAAGGATGGGCCTGCTTTTCGAACATAGTTCTTGGGCTGATGCCGCACACGGTGACAGAGATTTTCCTCCACGCTGCTCAGCCGACATCTGTACTTGTTCTTCAAGCTGCCAGGGACGAGATTGTTTTTTCGCACATACAGTATATGACGACCCAAAGGGTGGAAGAATGTCCACAGCGGCCACAGACAATGCGGGGTACTCCTGCGCAACTGAAAGCCAAAATTCATCCCCCCGAAATGTGGCTAATAGAGTGGCGAAGTCACGCCCCTTCCGGTAAAGCCCATGGGACCTATGAGATCGAAAATTATGAATGGGTTTCAATGGAGAGAAGTAATTATCTTCTGGTCCCAGTCTTTATATGGTGTTTGAGGATTTAAATGATAATTTTTCATGTCAAGAGTCTGACCGTTTATTGTGCAATTGTTCAGTAAAAGGCTGTAGAGCAGGGGTCAGCAACCTTTTCAACATGCAGTGCCAGTTTGACATTTTCTCCTTAATGAGTGTGCCTTGAGCAACAATATATTAAATATTAAGATGAATTATGACACAGCGACCAAAAACATTTCCAGAAGACCTGGAATTGTATAATGATTTTTTTGTTGCTATATTTGTAACATGGGATTAAAAATTATAATTACATATGTCCTATCTTAAAACACCACTTTCAGAAACTCATTCAAAAACATATTTCCAATGTGAGAAATGTAAAAAACGAGAATATATGACAATGTTCGAATCATCCACATCATATCTTTAAGACATGTACAGCTTTGCAAAACCATGTGAAGGTGATGCATACAGGCCACTTGCCACAATATTGTAAATATTTTCTTCACTATTACTCACAACATAGGTTTAGGCTACATAGACTATTATTAATTGATCGCCTTTCAGAACACTGCTTTTAGTATCTCATTTAAACATATTTGCACTGGGAGGAAATGCCCAAAACAGAATAAAGTGCAATAAAAATAGTAGTAATGATTATGCTGCCGCATTGTGCGGTGACATTTTTCTGATAATAATTTTTTTTTATCAGAAATATATATATATTTTTTTTCTCAAAGGTTTATGTGGCCACGTGTCAGTGGTGGTACGAGTGCCTAGGGTTGCCACCCCTGCTGTAGAGAGAAAACACTGTGCAAACATTACCTGATATGATTATTCACTTTGTTAGGAGGATCTGAAACTGTTTAAATAGCTCTGTCTAACTGTAATCTTGACTCACTCTGCGAGAGCTATAATAGGTTATTGTCAACAACTGCTTTGTACTTTTTTGCATTTAGAAGTCTCATTGGCCCGAGACAGAATATCTTATCTTATCCGCCTATCTGAGAGGAATCAGAGGACCGGCTCAAGACAATCAGAACCCACCGTGGTTCCACCTGTAATTTGTCAGCAGTCAGGAGGACACACACAGACACACACGTATATATCTTATCCCCTCCAGATTGACCATGGACGCAGCAGAGTTTCGTCGCCGGGGAAAGGAGATGGTGGACTTTGTGGTGGACTACCTGGAGAACATTGAGCACAGGCGAGTGTACCCAGACGTGGAGCCCGGGTACCTGCGCTCCATGATCCCCTCTGAGGCCCCGCTGGAGCCTGAGAGCTACGAGGACGTACTCAAGGACGTTGACAGGGTCATTATGCCTGGAGTGAGTCCACAAATGTACAGTATTTATTCCCCCTCATTATCCTTCTGGGGATAAATTAAGTCCCCAGCAAGATCCCCTCTGATTGGCAAGAGAGTGACATCGTGAGTCAAGGGCAAAGGCGATGCTCTCAACAGAGGCAACTACAAGGGGTTGAAACTTATTTAGCAAGTACTCAAGTGTTGAGAGAGTGTAGTAGAAGGACTGATCAGGAAGCGAGTGGGGATCAACGAGATCCAATTTATTATTTAAGCCCAAATCTGGTTGAACAGAAAGTTTTCCTTTTTTTAAGCCTCATATCTGTTTCGACCAAATATGTTACTCGAGTCACTGAACTGTAATTGCAGGAATGGAATACTAAACTCTGAGATCAGCAGCATACAAATAAAATGAGTAGGCCTATGCTTGCAACATGTCTGCAACAATCACAGACAATGAGTCAACTATTAATGTTTTCTTGCCAATTGTTTCTAATTGTTATTCTAGGTGACCCACTGGCTAAGCCCGCACTTCCATGCCTATTACCCGAGTTCAACTTCTTTCCCGTCTATCTTGGCTGACTTGCTCAGTAGCGGCATAGGAACCATTGGCTTCACATGGGTAAGGCAGTCTCATTAAAACGGCAATGTACAATAACTGCAATTCAACTGTTTTTATTGGATGGTGTATTATGGGTATGAAGTAGTGATTACATGCAATATCTATTTCATTTATATATTATAATTTATTTTGTTGAGGCTGCAAATCCAGCATGTAGTGAGTTGGAAACAGTGATGTTGGACTGGCTGGGCAAGATGCTCCAGCTTCCAGAAGACTTCCTTGCAGAGACACAGGGTCAGGGAGGAGGAGTCATTCAGGTCAGTCATGACACAACAGCTTCCTTCTTAAAGTATATATTTCCTTTAATTTTAAGGTAAGAGGGATACACTGGCCCCTACAGGTCAAACCAGTTTATGACGTTTATTTTATTTTGTGTTCACTCTGTAATCTGTCTTTGAGTATTTAAAAAAGCGCTATATAAGTCTAATGTAGTATAACTTGTATTATAACTTTGTTTACTCATACATTTACAGCAATACATGTATGATTGTTCAGATGGCTATAACCTATCCCAAATATAATTTCGATTTTAATTTAACAATATTGTAATATTTATAATTATTTATTCTTCTAGGGTACGGCTAGTGAAGCGACTCTGATGGCGTTGCTTTCCGCTCGCCTAAAAACAGTGAAACGTGTCCAAGAATCCGATCCTCAACGATCAGAGGCTGACATTATTTCCAAACTGATAGCCTACACCTCCGAAGAAGTACGATTTGATCAGTGCTGTTGTTATCTTGCCAGCTTGAAATACTTGCAACACCCGGGAAAATACTTTAAAATATATCAGGGGTAGATGGAGGCTATAGTAACTGTAGAATCTCTGGTCCTTGCCTTATTCCTCAGGCCCACTATTCAGTGGAGAAAGCCAGTATCATTGGCGGAGTGGTGATAAGAATGGTCCCAACAGATGAGCACTTCTCTGTCAGAGCAGAGACCCTGGAGAAGCTGGTGGCTGAGGACAAGGCCTCTGGATTCATACCCTTCTTTGTAGGGAAACGTGCACACAGACTTAAGTAGCCTACACATCTATGGAATGATCGGATAATGCATAATGACAAATCATAATTGTTGCTTTCAGTAAGGGCTGGATGTTTTTTTTGCTTTCATTCTGTGTTTTTCAGTTCTGCGCTACCCTTGGCACGACTCCCTGTTGTGCATTTGACAAAATTTATGAACTTGGGCCCATATGTGAGTTGGCCACAAAGCAATGCAATGGTTGTTTTGCACTTACTTTTCCATGGGCGCAATATTTCCTATTTCTCTCTTTTCATAATCAAAGCTCATATTTCCGCTTTAGTTTGAGTCTGTGGTTAAGATGCTTCTAATCATTGTTTTTGCCCGTCTCATCCAGGTAATGCAGAGAATATCTGGATGCATATTGACGCAGCCTATGCTGGATGTGCATTTATCTGCCCAGAATTCAGGCCTTTGTTGAATGGCGTCGAAGTAAGTGATATTACTACGATACATATTTGTAATTGCATTATGTCTATTTGTGATATGCTTGATTCCGTTTAAATGTTTTCAGTTTTCCTTCCCTACGCTATTCATGTGCGAAAACATACAAACGCATTCATTTTAACATCTGGCGGCTTACATTTGCTGTTGGAAATGGTTTGACTAACAAGTCCTACCAACGAGTTAGCATGAGTAACCGATAACCACAGCAAGAGAGAGAGAGCATCAATGTTTTAGAGGCTGCCGGTGCAGCTGCGGCTCCTCGCCTCCAAGACAGACAGAGAGGCACATGAAGCAATAGATGACAGCAGGAGTAATTTCCTGAGGCAGAGTAAAGAGCTTTGGATGAGGCCTTTCCGATAGCTGGTGAGGAGGACGGAGAGATCGGGACCTAATTGCAGCAGGTTGAGCTCCATTTCGGCAAATGACACCTTTCAGTAACTTATTTTTAATGATTTGTCATATGTGACTGTTCAATTAATACATTTTGATAGTAAAACAAAATAGTACAAAAGCAAATACAGTCGTATTAACAATTTAAGATATAGCTTACATTATTGATGTTATCCTGGCAAGTCCTTTTTATGAATTGAACATTTATGATAATATTTCCTTCCTTTCTTTTTAAAGTTTGCAGATTCATTTATCATCAACCCCAACAAATTTATTTTAGTCGGCTTTGACTGCACGGCCATGTGGTAAGTAATCCGTCCACAATACCTCAATATCCAGGTAGAGTAAATACCACTATTGATCCAATACACACTGTCAGTTTAAAGTAATTTGGACTCTTTTCAGTGCCAGTACTATCAGACTTTTTATGTATTCATGTGACCCAAATGTGACCCAATAATAGCACATGGTTTATCATAGCACAACGTAATAGATTTTAAATTGGGGATTGACAATCCACAGTCTGATGTGAAATGCAAACATTCTCATAACTATTTTAACAAATGGGTTTTTTAAAGACTTGATTCTGATTGGTCAATTATGTATTCAACTCAGTCATGCATAAGCTTTTTATTTGTGTCTCACTATTATGCATTATTTGCTTACGCGTCATGTAAGCACACCGCAGAGTGTGTCAAGTAACAAAGTATAAAATAAGCTGAAATCTAACATTACCTTACTTAAGTAGAAATTTTGGGTATCTATACTTTACTAGAGTAAATATTTTTCAGCCTACTGTTTACTTCTACTCCTTACATTTTCACACACTTATCTGTACTTTCTACTCCTTACTATTTAAAAATGACCTTGTTACTCCTATTTCGGCTTGCGCCATCGGATAGAGTGAATTTGATTGTGGTTGGATGAGAAAAGAAACATATATACCATTCTGACACCCTATTGGTTTATAAGCGATCCATCGTACCTGCACATGACCAGGGCCAGTCTACATTTTTCTGACATGACCATAAATCGCGCGCCACATTCCTAGGTAGGAAATAGCAGACTTATGTTATGACTTTTTTGCAACCATTACAATACATTACAGGGAACTATTCATTATCATATCTTCGCACTGCTCATGATAAGACCAGCAATGGCTAACAATAGTTACAACATACTATGGTTCTTTAAATGTATTGTGTCATTGTTACTCTAATATGGGTTCATTTTACAATGGGCATGAAATGTGTCTGAAACAGGGTGCATCCCCAATTTTGTTCTACATTAACATTAAAGTTATTAAATGGCCTTTAGAAAAAAATAATGGGGGGAATTTGGGCAGTGCCATAGCAGTGTGCTGTGTGTGTCACAAATTCACGGATGGGATAAATGCAGAGACCGAATTCCTTGTATGTGTGCGCATACATGGCCAAAAAGCTGATTCTAATTCTATAGGCCCCTGTGGCGGGGCCTAAGTTTTTGACCTTAATGGCATTTTTTTCCCCCTTACATTACTTTTACTTTAATACTTTAAGTAGTTTTGAAACCAGTACTTTTATACTTTTACTTAAGTAAAAAGCTTGAGTTGATACTTCAACTTCTACAGAAGTATTTTTATACCCTAGTATCTATACTACTACTTAAGTAACGACTGTGAATACTTTTGACGCCTCTGGTAGGACCCCATGGCCCAACGCCAAGAAGAGTTAGGGATATATATACATATTATTAGATGGAAATTGGTTACATACGTGTTCAATTGGACTTCCGGTTTTGGCAGAAAAACCCAGATATAATTATTATAATTCTTTCTCGGTATGGGGAATGTCTTTTTTCTCTTCAATTCAACAAGCAGTGCATTTGTGTTGTTTTAGGGTAAAAAAAAGCGCAGACCTAACCAGAGCTTTCCAAATGGATCCAGAGTACCTGAAACATGAAAACCAAGGGTCAGGTAGGTGACCCAGACCCTCCATCAGCCCTACTCTACCAACAAATTGCTTTAAACTTAAAAATAGTTGGTCTAAAAAGGATCAACTATAGTGTCAGCTACACACTTAGTGCTGTATAGGACCACTGTTGAATATAGTGGCTTAATCTTAATCCAGTGCAGTCCAGAGTATGATGTGGGTGTTAAAGGGTTCGAGATCTGAGCTATTGGCTTAGCTATAAGCAAGCTGAGGCACACAGGCTATGGCCTTATTTCATTAGCGGCCAGCAAACCATGTATTTCAGTGTTTATTTATTTAATTAATAAAGTACACGTGTGTTAGTGTCCCACATTTGTTGTGTTGAATGTGATTTATTTGGAGCCCGTCTTCGTTGTTCCAGATTTATTATCTAGACCCATGTGGTATCCTGCTTGTCTACCATGTTTGATAGCATTGCTCCCTTTTTATGAAAAGAACCAAGGTGTGGAACAGAAATGTGTTGATATGAATGATTTAAAAAAGTCCATGTCCATTACAATATCTAACTCAAAATTGTTTTCCCACAATAGGTCTGGTTAAAGATTATATGGTAAGATATTCTGTGATGTAGTTCAATTACAATAATATAATTATAATATAATTAATAGATACATGCTAAATATCAAGTTTTTTTTGGTCTTCTCTGCACCTCTTCTCCACATCTCTCTCCTCTCCTCTGACTCTCAGCATTGGGGCATTCCCATGGGCAGGAGGTTCCGCTCGCTGAAGTTGTGGTTTGTGTTCCGTATGTACGGGCTCAGTGGCCTACAGGCCTTCATCCGTAAGGTACAAAGACTGAAGCATAGAAATATTGCTGTGTATATTATGAGTATGGTATATATTGGTAGGCCTACAAGATTTAATGACACAAGGCTACCATCTAGTGGATACATGTAAAAATGTACCTTAAGGCCTTCATGAAGCTCCCCTCCCAATCAACAGGCACAGTGTGGGTTGGAGATCAGTGGGTATCATGCAGTGCGCACCTGTTCCGACCAACTAGCTCAGCTGATGATCAACCGATCCCTCAGCTATAGATGTCCTTATGTAGCAGCAAATGTGGCCTCGTCAGCAGCAAGCAGTTGTGGATGAATCTATTTGTCCGTCCCGGACAAAATGAAACTTCGGCAGCTTCAGCTCTGCAGGTAGCCTAATTGAATGCGATCTGTGATCAACGCATCATTCTAATCCGTCTGGCAGCGCGATCTCAGCACAAATAAAATAAAAGGATATAAAAGCAAATAAACAGCGGGAATGAGACGGCAACTGTAGGCCTACATCGAATCTAGCGATTCCACAAGATTTGTGAGAAAATTGTCAAGATTAAAACAGTATATAAAAAGTAATGCATAGTAGTTCACAACAAGTCCTGGGACATTCACTCACGTGGCTTTTTCTACCACCGCTTTGCAGATCCAACACCACTAATTCTGTCCTTTGCATGCTCAGGAACCAAGGTTGCGGTGACAATATCTCCATGCTTCACCACCTGAAGCTCAATCTGGATATGACTGAGCTGCTCTTTCTTCCAGGCAAGACATCTCCCATCTACAACCTCCCAATCCATATTGAGAATTCAACCTCACAAATTCAGGTTCCAATCCATTCTTAACATTCACCATCACAGGTATAAGAGCAACGGATATCTTCAATGGAGATATCCTACTGTCCTGGTGATCAGAAAAGTATTAACTTACAGTGTATCGGTTACATGATTTTGCTTACAGTGTATGAGCAATTTATTGCTGTTCCTGTGATAACCTGATGGTGAATGTTGTGGTTAATAACAGGAAGACACATACTGTACCCATGCTAAAGTTTGTTCAGAAAAAAAAGAAGCTTTTGCAAGGCCTAACTCCACCAACCAACGCAATACCCGTGGATGACGCGATTATCAGCTTTACTGTTGTGATTGTTTGATTCGTCTGCTGTCTGGCACCCCGGACGTTGTCTATATACTGTATATGTCTATATAAATAATATACCAGTATATATGTCTATATATTCTACTGTTCACACACACAGCTTGTGTGATGATGTGATTATTTGTCAGGAGGATTTTCATTTTTCTGAAGAGATAGCTGTTTTTAGTTTTTCTGATAACTCACTCGCTCCGTCCTTTTTTCTCATTGCATTGCTAAAGTTGGACTAGCATATTCATTTTTGTGTTATGTGAGATGAAATTGTCATAGGTAACTTTTGCAGAACTATAGAGAGAGGTCACAATAAGCTAAGCTGGTGTTTCGACGAGGAAGGGGGGTGGGGAGAGGAGAGAGCCTTGTTTTGTAAGAACATCCAATTTGCCGAAATTGAGTGATAGAGTATTTTAGTTGTTTATGTCCCTACAAGGACGAATCAAATGACCGGCCCCAGGCCCTCTGGGTCATAGCCAGGGTCACCTTATCAAGGGAGACATTGCATATGTTCTTTTGTGATTCACGTTCTCTTTAGTATAATACTTGCCTGGTGACAAGAGGGGTCGACAGCCAAGGAGCACGTCTGGATACTGCTCCTCACCAAGCTACACTATAGATTATTCAACCCAAATCTATACCTGTGCTGTATTACATCCTGTAAAAAAATATTCAAACCTCTGATCCAACCTGTCAAGCTGCCTTGATTTCCACTTCTAGAATCACTGCTACAACGAAAGTAGGTAGTTATGTATTTAACAGCTTAGAAATACGATGAAATTTAATAAGAGTCATGGTTCGCTACGGGATAATACACATACCTGTGACTTGCTGTCAGCCCACAATTATCTAGGCCTACTAGAAATCTCAAGGTCATTGTGAGAATAGCGTGTTAGATACGTACACCCCCCCCCATTTTGCCATAGTTAGTTTAACAGTCATTCTTCTTGTTTTTGTTTCATTTTGTAAACATTGTGCTCCATATTCCTTTACGCCCATATAATGTAATGCATGTAGTACCTAATTGGTCTATTGGTGCACTCTGTCCTGTGAAAGCTGCACGGTCTGTGGAGCAGTGTTGGAACATGGCGGACAGAACGTGTCGTAACCAATGGGTCCTTTGCCTGTGTATGTTTACAGGTAAGCAAACAATATAAGAGCCATGAATATACATAAGATGAGCTGGGCAAGGGTTAGAGATGTGGGGAAGAGTTGGCAAGTTAACTCAGCCGTGAATGTTGTATTAAAAGGTTGTAATGCCGTCATAAGCAACTTCCACTAGCGGCTAAGCTAATCTTCTTGCGTCGCCATTGGGTCGGGTCGCGGTAAAAAATTATTCGAACCTCTGATCCAACCTGTCAAGCTGCCTTGATTTCCACTTCTAGAATCACTGCTACGACGAAATACGTAGTTATGTATTTAACAGTTTAGAAATAAGATGAAATTTAATAAGAGTCATGGTTTGCTACCGGATAATACACATACCTGTGACATGCTGTCAGCCCACAATTATCTACTAGAAATCTCAAGGTCATTGTGAGAATAGCGTGTTAGATAAGTACAGTACCTAATTGGTCTATTGGTGCACTCTGTCCTGTGAAAGCTGCACGGTCTGTTGAGCAGTGTTGGAACATGGCGGACAGAACGTCTCGTAACCAATGGGTACTTTGCCTGTGTATGTTTACAGGTAAGCAAACAATATAAGAGTCATGAATATACATAAGATGAGCTGGGCTCAGGGTTAGAGACGTGGGGAAGAGTTGGCAAGTTAACTCAGCCGTGAATGTTGTATTAAAAGGTTGTATGCCATCATAAGCAACTTCCACTAGCGGCTAAGCTAATCTCCTTGCGTCGTAGGGTCCGGTCGCGGTACATTTATGTAGATGGTGTTTGTTTATTTTGTATGCCAAGGTTAAGAACTGGGAATAATATCAGGAGCCACAATGTGCTTTAATTTTGTGTATTTCCATTGCCGATTACTAAGTCTATTAACATGTATTTTTGTGAATGGTGTAATACTTAGATTAGGATGTAAACAGACCGAAAGCTACACATTCTGTAGAGCAGTATTGAAACATGGCGGACAGAACGTGTCATAACCAAATGTGTACTTTGCCTGTGTATGTTTACAGAACTCATTAAAGAAACTACTCTTCAAGTCACGCTTGAGTTTATTTTCAAGTGTGCAACATCATCAATGTGTATCTGTATGTCCCCACTCAAATCCTTTCCGGTAGCCTACAACCAGTTTATCACCTGCAGGTTTCTGCAAGAGTCTTGACATTTATTATGTACTATTAACTACTTAACACCCAACATAAATCTTGTTATCTTAATTTGTCAAAAAAAAGGTTCAGATATAATTTATATTAGGTTTGTGGCTTGTGAAATATTTGTGTGGATATCATTTTACAAGGCATAGGCTAAATGGTATACTTGTGGATCTTGAAACGTTCAATACAAATGTCCACACTTCAATGGCCACCAAAACTCATTAATAACCTCTCCTTTACAACTTATAATGTTATGCTGCTGTCAACCAGGACCATGCAAAAAAAAGAAAATTAAGATAAACTAGCTACTGAGATCCTAACTGATCAAAAACCAGATTTAAGATTTTAATTATTTTTGGAATATTCGATTGAGATTATAGCCTAAATTTTATGGCAGACCAGCCCAAATATGGCTTAAGCTTAAGCTTCATATTCAACCAATCATTTTGCTGGAGTCACGGAACTGTGTGAACTTGCGTGATTGGCATACTATACTCTGAGATTAGCATTATACAAATAAGATTGCCTATGTGTGGCAACAATTGCAGACAATGAGTCAACCATTTTCTTTATTTCTGATCTTTTAGGTCACTCACCCAAGCGGCATAGAATTTGAAAAATACTCAGCCTCAGGCTGTGCAGATAATAACTAAGGCACAAGAAACAGGTGCACCCAGAAAACCCTTCTGGTTGGTAAAATAATTAACATGTATTTTTGTGAATATGGCTTAAGCTTAAGCTTCATATCTGTTTCAACCAATCATTTTGCTGGAGTCACGGAACTGTGTATGCTGAAGGTATGTTGGCAAAAGTTTTTTTATAGGCGCTCGATTTTTGTTTGGACACACCTGTACATTGCGTCCTTGAGAGGGTTCACTCTAGAGCGAGGAGTGTAAAACTAAAACAGGATCTTTTAAACACAGTAGGCCTCTTATTATCATAACAGTACCATTTCATTTTAAAGAATCAGATAGCCTATCTGATACCACATGATATCTGCCTAGTTTATTAGTCCACTAAAGCCTTGTTTGACCAGCAGTTTGACAAGTCTGGCAAGGCTTTTTCATCCTTAACAAAAAAAATAATACAATAAAAAAAAAGAAAGAAGTGTTCCTCACCTCCAGAGTAACCATGGACGCAGCAGAGTTCCGGCGCCGGGGAAAGGAGATGGTGGACTTTGTGGGGGACTATCTGGCGAACATTGAGCACAGGAAAGTGTACCCAGACGTGGAGCCAGGGTATCAGCGCTCTATGATACCCTCTGAGGCCCCGCTGGAGCCTGAGAGCTACGAGGACGTCCTCAGGGACGTTGACAGGGTCATTATGCCTGGAGTGAGTCCACAAATGTATTTATTCCCCCTTCATTATCCTTCTATGGATTAAGAACGGTAATCTTACATTTATGACTGGGACAACAATTCGGCTCGAATGCATTGACAATACCACTATCTAACCACCATTGTAAATCAGCTCGAAACCTCGGAGAAAACTTTCTTCTTCAACGAATCATGTATCCTGTCTACTTTCTCTGTTCAAGGTTCATCTCTGGACACAAACCCTTTCTGTTTCCATGGGCTAACTCGATCATATTAAACGGCTATTTGAAATAACCACTGGCAAAGCGCAACACAGTCCACGAAATTCCCGCACAAAATCCACTCAAGACGTCGGCCCTTTTATCCAAAGGTAGGTAGTGCGGGAACGTTTAAAATTCCCACGGTTAATGGATCAGATCGTTAATTGATCTCAAATCAATCCAACGGCGTTGGGCATTGTCAGAATGACAGTTCTCTAGCCCAAAGGGCGATCATATTTCGGGGGTACGGTGCCACCCAAGCCACTCTTTTTGACCCATCCCTGCTTTCATCACACTTTATCAATACAATTAGTATGTTCAACATTAAAATAGCTAACAAATTGATAGCTTATAACAGATCAGTTTGTTGTTGATGCAGTCGATCGCCGATGAGATTTTTCGAACTAAGTGGATAATAATAAAGATCCATTTGTCAAGTTTTATGTCATATTTTAAGCAATTTTTATATATTTTTTCTCATTGCGGAGGGCTCTTTCGTGCAGAGGCCCCTGGGTCCATTTGGTACAATATAGCCTATGCGTCAAAGACTGAAACGATGATTTACTGAAAGCATGTAGGTTCATTGTGAGCGAAGCAGTATAAAGCGCTCTGCTATAACGGTACAAAATTGGAGATTTTTTTCCATTCAAAGTCGTAACATTTTAATTAACACTCATTTCAGGTTTTTGGGCTGTTGATTTTTTTTAAGGAACGTTGTGCTTAGGAAATTAAGTTGCGATGAAATTACCCCTATCCTATACTTGTGTGTGTCTTTGGATTTAACACTGTCACCAAGTGAGATTTAAGTCTGAAACGATGATTTACTGAAAGTATATATGATTTATTTCAGGGAATGCAAAACATAAGACGATAACTTATATTGGTAAGAGGAAGCTCATGTATACATGATGTGCTTGGTTTCAACCTGTACATAGTTGAATGGCTTATACATCCTAATTGTAACTGTTTCAGGTATTTTTGTATAAATAAGGGACTGATATATTCTGGTCATTGTAATTAGAATAAAACATTAATACATTGCTATAAAGAGAACAATCCTGTGTTTTATTACAAGGATGACATGCCTATAAGTCTATGTGTGTTTGTGTGCGTGCATCCGTTTATGAGGAAGGCAAAATAACCTGCTTGTCTGGGCAATTAGGTTGTTAGTAAAACCCTTGAAACTTCTTGTTAAGGCAAAGTAGTGAAGGCTGAACCCGAATGGCAAATATAAATGTATCCTTCTGGGACAGGGCTGCTAGCTCCCATGTAAACGCCCCTTCATTTCAGTCTATTAAGCAGAGGTATGTCACATTAACTCCTAATCAGCAGGTGACCCCATGTCGGCCAATAAGAAGTGATGCATGCAATGGAGGGAGTCAATTACAAGCAACGTCCAGAGGGCCAGGGGGGGATAAATGGGTGCATAATATATGCACGTATAATATATAGCCTAGCTTAGATATTGATAGACCAATAGGCCTTATTTTATAATGTATATAAATAAATATGCCTATTGGTCTATCCATCTATATTTAATTAGCCCTAATTTTAAATTAACTTTGTAATACAGTGATGTGCACAAATGTCTATTGATTAGCCTATATTGTATAGCCTATTGGTTTGTTAAATGTCTGACTAATAAAATATTGTATGAACAAAGTTTTACAGTGTTT
>OLKM01001994.1:57500-90000 GCA_900291075.1 Melanogrammus aeglefinus | reverse complement strand
CAGAACAGTAGGATCGACTAGATGGGACGGACAAAGACTATGTGATGTAATCCTTCCTAGTTACATCACTTCCTGGGTCTTTGAATCTGTTCCTCAAGCAAACAATGGGCCTCCAAAGTGTGAACATACATTCACAGAGATCTGTTCCCGTTTTACAGGGTTACAAACGTACACACTTCCTCCAGTATACAGCAGATAAACAGCGGAGGGAGGGGGGGAAGGCACTTTTTGAGTGTTTGCGGAGGGATGAAATAGGATTAGGGATTTGTGGGAGGTTTAGGAGGAAATATATACTCGCCTGTGTATTGGAGGGAGGGACGATCAAATGCTGTTAATCAGTGCTTAAACCAAAATAAATTAATATACCCCTTTAATACCCGGGAAAGTTTAGAAAATGTGTGTGATCCATCTTTTTTCCAGGATTGGTGTCACTTCTGTCATCGAGACAACTGTAATCCCCACATTATCACCTAATAACTGTGGACACTCACCCTCATTCCCGGACAATTCTTGCAGTGTGGCTGGGCCCTTCGAAAGAGGTGCTGACATCAGTGCAGACCGTTGCCAATGCAGGGGTGAAATTGGTCTGCAACAATGTGGAGGTTGGTGGTTGGTACGTGTCAAAATAAACCATCTACATGAATGCCATGACCATGGTACGTGTCAAAATAACCATCTACATGAATGCCATGACCAGAGGTTTTTCCAACAGCACATCACACCGTCTCAAGACGACATCCCCACTTCCCACCTGTTCTGACACTCAAATACCCGTTGTAGGGGCTGTAGACCGGTCTGCTGCTACTCGGCCCCAAATGCAGCAAGCCGCGATGAGCTGTGTGTTCGGACACCTTTTTCGGTTATTTGCGCCACAGAAGCTTTTCTGCGGTATCGACCAGACGGGCTAGCCGTCACTGCCCACACGGACCAATGAGCCTTCGGCGCCCATGACCCTGTCCCTTGCCTTGTTTGGACTACCGGTACTTCTGGTAGGTACTGACTGCCGTGTAACGGGACACCATACAAGACCTGCTGTTTGCCAGGTGTTCCTACCCAGTCGTCCTGCATTACAATATCCTCCTGGTCAAAGTAGCTCAGATTTTTAAGCCTGGCCCATTTTGTCCTGTGCCTTCCAATGGTTAAATTCAAAAACTGACTGCAAGTAGTTTGCATTGCTTCCCAAAATATCCCAAGCCGTTGACCGGTGCCATTGTGAGGTTATTCACCCTTACCTATTCAGGAGGATTTCAGGCAGCAACTCATTTGGTGTATATTTTCTGCATATAAGCCAAATTGAAATATTGAGGAAATCCCATTGAATATGATCACATTTCACCTAAACATAATAATATACAAATAGATATATAATTAAACATTGTATTTAATTCACCATTAAACTACAGTTATGTTATTGTAAGAATTAAAGCAATATTAAACATTAAAGATTTATATTGTAATCATGTATCATTGCACTTTCCCGACTAGAGAGTCGATGTTTAGTCAGTTATTTCATTAACAAAAAACCTCAGTTTTCACAAAAGCAACACAAAATATGATGAATAAAATGTCCAGTATAAGCTACGTAAAACCTGTAGAAGCCGAAAAAGGTCAGTTCAAAGACAACCGTTGAAATGTATTTATCACCACCCCACAACAAACTGATTCCCACACAACAGTATAAAAACCCACACATTATTGTCTTACTCTTTAAAACATTTTGTCATCTAGCATTTAAGGACCTTTAGTGTTCTCATGCCAAGATTGATCTTTTCCTTGTCAAAACGACATACAACAAAAGAGAGTTCATTTCTATCCGCAAGTAAGTGAATAAGACTTAAGTAGAAAGACATTATACACTTTATACATGTATCGAACAAATGAACAACAAAATTTATAAATAACGTAAAAATAGCAAGTCATGAAAAGTCACAAGTTAAGACTTTTGATTCAGACTGTCTTTCAAGTTGAAAACAGTTTCAATCCGCGGCACTACACGCCATTTTCACCAAACAAACAGTGACTTGGCAATTCCATCATATGTCTTCAAAATTGATTTCTTCGAAATATTATCAGAAAAAAGATGAGTCAATGGTCGAGCCTGTAATAGAAGTCAGTTTGCCAGACACTAGTTATAAAAAAAAAAGTTATTTGGTAAACAAGCTGATTAGTGAAAGGATTTAAATGACTCCAAATCACAAAACTGGTTTGCCCATTTTTCCAATAAACGAATATCACAAATATCTAACCAAGTTGTGTGTGAAGCTAAAAAGCGTTTTTAAATCTGGGCTTTGCTTGTGAGGCAGGTAAAGAACATTCTGTGTTTCAAAGGCAGGTTTGCGTGCTCTATTCTGGATTGGTTAATTTAGTCTAAATAGAAGTTCCATATAGTAATTATGAGCTAATTCAAGAGCTGAAGGGATAAAATACATTTTTGCATTCAATCTATTCCGCCTGTAACACTTCTTTGTATTCCACTCCACATTTTAACTAAACATGGATTGCATATACAGTTTGCCATACTAGATCCATGTTCATTAAGGGAGGCCTTACATAATAGAAGATTGTATCATGTTATACCTATAGTTGACCAATCATGGTTGTTCTTCTCTATAACTATCTGACCAATCATGTCGTTTTTTTTCTGAAGACGAACGAAGACAAAAGAGTTATTTGTGGAATGATTTCAAGTGATCTCAGTCAGAACTAGCTAGGATGACTTAAGACGACCAGTGTTTAAACAACATTTCAGAAAATAGAACAGAGTTAAGTCTTCCCTCAAGGTCTAGCCTACCACGTAGCCAAAAGTTCAAAAACTGTTTTGCAGACATATACACACATAAGAAAATCATCCCTTTAAATAAAAAAATATCTGAAGTTTGAATTCTAAAGAAAGGAGATTCTATAATATGGGGAGTGGAACAGTAAACAACCGTTAGTGAATAATAAGTTCCTTACAGGAAAATTCCAACAGTGCAGCCAAGGCCAAATGTTAGTGACATTCACACCGCTGAACATGGATCAACTGATATTTAAAGTGGGCATCTTCAAAGGGTAATCCAAACAGCGATTACGCAGTATGTGAGATGAGAGCGAAATACGGCATCATCACCCGCTTCCACATGGAGTGAAAGCGACAAACAAGCCGTTCACAGAAAACAACACCAGCATGATAATTAGATGCCAGCCCGCATTTAGTGCACCAGACCTGCACCACATACGGAACAAATGTGTGTCCGATGAGCACTGACTTCAGCAGCTTGGAGGTCACATGGTCAGAATCAGGTGGTCCAGTGAGTCACATCTGCACATTGTCACTCATTATATTTGACCTCTCTCACTCTCTCTCTCGCTCTCCGTCTCTCTCACACACACACACACACACACACACACACACCCCCTCCCCCATAGTGGAGTTGAGGTCACCCGCTGTATGCGTCACATTCGGTCCAGCAAGTGGTCCCTGGCTAAATAACACGCCGAGCTCTGTAGATTAGTCCTAGGTACATTTCCACGTCGGCGGACGAACATCCTAAAGTTATTCCCTCCCAGGTTTGACACCCAAAAAAAAATGATTTCTAAAAAGTCCTTGGACGAGTCCAGACAACCATACGCTTATTCCTGCGAGGTCGGAGATAGGAGTTCAAAAAAAGTCTCTACTCCTGTTGAATTGTGGGAAAATCCCCCACGAAACATTGGGTTGGGTGGACCAAAGAAAAAAGAAAAAAAAAAGGAGAAATGAAGGTTTCACGGTGTAAAACTCTAGTAGATAACTTCATAGACGGTTCGGCCTTTTTGTCCCCTGAGCCAGTGAGATGTACTTGTCCATCACACTGAGATGTCGCAGCTCACGCACCGACGAAGACTCCCTTGGACTGGTGAGGAGGAGCGGGAAACAAAACTAGTGTTAGTTAACAGGAGAAACCAGCAGATGAAGCTCTAAACATACGCTACAGAACTTAGATATGATGTTGATTCTTTGTTCATCAATGGCAGCAAAGGTGTTATCTGAAACGAATGTGCTCTGAAAAGGGTCAGTGTCACACTGGGTCAACAGTAGAAATAGTTGGAGCACGGCTGGGTTGGGCTTCACGCCCAGCTCCAACAGGGAAACAATGGCAATGCGTGATTGTTCTGACTGGAATATGCTGGCACTGGTATGCTGGCAGTACGGCGTTCTCCATGCGTTCAGTAGGGTTGTCTTTTCCAGTGCTCAGCGAAACCATTTACCCTGGAGATGCGGAAAGGGCACAAGGGAAACACAAATCAAGTTTAGTTTTTAACGCCATGATTTGAAACAACATACATCGAGAGACGGAGACCAAGACAGAGCACAGAGAGAGCGAGAGATAAGTAGAGACCAGGAGAGAGAGAGAGAAAACTAATGAGACCAGGGAGAGAGAGAGACAAAGAACATGAGAGAGAGAAAACTAGACTTGGGGAGAGAGAGAGAGAGGGAGAGAGAGAGAAAATCTATAGACTAGGGGAGAGAAGAGAGAGGGAGAGAGAGAAAACTAGACTTAGGGGAGAAGAGAGAGAGAGGGAGAGAGATGAAAACTAGTGAACTAGGGGAGAGAGAGAGAGAGAGGATGAGATGAGAAAAACTAAACTAGGGGAAGAGAGAGAGAGGGAGAGAGAGAAAAACTAGACTAGGGTGAGAGAGGAGAGTAGAGGGAGAGGAGAAGAAGAACTAGACTAGGTGGGAGAAGAGAGAGAGAGAGAGGGAGAGAGAAAAAACTAGACTAGGGAGAGAGAAGAGAAGAGGGAGAGAGAAAAACTGACTAGGGGAGAGAGAGAGAGGAGAGAAGAGAGACTAGACTTGGGACTAGATGATCGGAGAAGAGAGAGAGGTTGAAGAGAGAGAGAGAAAACTAGACGAGGGGAGGTGGGTGAGAGGAGAGGGAGCGAGAGAGCGAGAGAGAATGACAGTCTCCCGGCGTTGAGAGGAGCCAGGGTTAACTCACCACAGGAGGCAAAACTGGCAGGGAGAGGACGCAGCTCTCGTGGAGGTGGCAGCGGTACGCTTGTCAGGCTTGGTGGAACGTGGAGGACCTCACGTTGCTGCTCTCCATGCCCACGGCCAGCCACTCTCCGGTCGGACAGTAGCCCAGAGAGAAGATCTGCACGGGGGGGGGAGAAACATAGATGTCACCCATACAGCGAGACAACGTAGTTTTACCACCATCAGGTCATGGCGTACTGCTGCTGGAGGAAGTTCTTTGGGGAGTGGACCGAGGATAGTTCTCGGCTCTATTTGTGGTTTTGTTATTTATTTGGGTTTACATCCTACACAGGGTGTGGCCGTGCAGATTGCCATTTGGCTCGAGCTACTGCTGATGAAGCATCAGCAGGGCTAGTTGTTTAGGGGCTACCTGGGAGGTGAAAGTCGTGCTGGCTGGAGCTGGCGTCCCCTCCCGGCAGGTCCCAGGACCGGGACCGTGTGTCCAGGCCCGCTTCCGTCCACAGCTTGGTGCGTCGTTGAGCGATGTCTATACAGCTGCCTCCGTCCGTTGGCCTGGAAACTGCCTGCATGCAGAACACAAGAGACACCACTGTTAGATATACATACAGGCCAAAAATATATCATACATACCGATATCAAAGACACGGACAACATCAAATTAAATAGGAAGGTGTAAAAACTACTATTGGTGCCAAACTAAACCTGGTCAACATTTGTATAATTGCACATCATTTACACTTAGCTTTTTCTCTACTTCTAACAAATACATGATGATCTTTTGGTTTAAGCCGTTGTACAACTCATAAGCGCCAGGAGACAATGCTGTCCAGGCAGGCCGAGCGTTGGCATCCTCGTCGGTTCTCACGGCACGCAGTGCTAGAGGAGAAAGAAGGCTTAGAGTCTCACGCTGCCAGCGTCTGGTTGTGGAGGTCTCCACACGGCGATTTGGTTTCGCACTACTGCAGGCAGGAGAAGCACACCTTGGAGTCAGGGCTGGATGGCCAGGGCGTACGCACGCCGGCCGCAGACGACGTAAGCTTCCGCCTTTGATCCTGGGAGTGGGCTGTGGCCAGTCCCAGATGGACAGCGGCTGGCCTCGCGCGCCCACGGATGAGCGTTGCCGGCCGTCTGGGAGGAGACGGCAGCGAGCGATGTAGTTGATCCCCGGTTCTAAGGAACACAGGGGACAACCAGATCTGTGTTTACCCTAATGAAACACATTCAGGGGTTTTCCTCTCTTTTTTAGCTCGTCATTGTTCCAGCTGTTTCCAGGATTTTTTTTTTGCTAGCGGAGGTTCATATTTCACTGTCAGTAGCGGCTGTCCTAACCTTCTTTGAAAGAGTAGCATGATGGACACTTTTATTAATGATTTGGAACCAAATTCAGTGAGGTGATTATAACCCTCAATGTGCACGCAGTCAGGATCAATCAGGAATATCCCAACAATTAAGAGTATTGCAAATAAAACATGCCCAAACCAGTCACAGGGCCGCACAGTGAGGCCGACAAAGACGGGGCCCACAAATGCCGCTTTTCCACCGCCAGTACCTACTCGACTCGCCACGCCTTATTTGCGTTTCCATTGGCAAAAAAAGTACCCGGTAACCTAGTACCGGTACTTTTTTTTTAAGTACTACCTTCCGTCGAGGTTCCATGCAGCGGAGTAGGTTAACTTTTGGTGGACGTAATACAGGCTGCTGGTAACTGATTGGCCAGAGAGTGACGCCACTGGATGAGTCATGATGAGCGCGACGTTCCGAACGTGGAAAACCGACACCCCGGCGGCAATTTAAATGACCACTAATATCTGCGGTCATTCATAATAGCGATTGATTTTTCTACAATGGAAGGGAGTTGACCAAGAAAAACACGCCAGGACCGTGGCCCGAGGTGGAGACGCTTTTGTGTGTTAAAAAACGCCAGCCCGGTGTTTTTATGTGTCGCGTGATAAGTACGTCACTGCAGTTTTCCGCGCATGCCGTACTATATGACGAACCCGTGTGGGAAGCAGGTACTTTCCTAAGACCCGCCCACGTTGAAGAGGTACTTTCCGTAAGACCCGCCCACGTTTGAAGAGAGGTACCCAGGTACTTTTTTTGCCAATGGAACGCAACCCAAACCGAGTTGAGTCGAGGCGGAGCGAGTCGAGTAAGGTACTTGCGCGGTGGAAAAGCGGCAAAAGACAGGGCCCTCAGAGCTCCGGGCCCCAATGCTGCACTGCCTGTCCCCCTCGTGTATTTTTCCCACCCTGAAGCAAGACAGACACACAAATACAAATAATTGTGATTTTGAAATGAATCTCCTCACCAGACAGTCGAGCTGGGAGACGGGGCTCTTGTTGCCGGGGTGACTGATGTCCCAGACCTTGACGCAGCCCTTGCCGCCCGTATACACGTGGCGGGTGGGGTTGCTGATGGTGACTGCGCACACCACCACCTCGCCGTGGCGTGGTCCAGCGTATTGAATCTGACCACGGGCGTGTGGCGATGGGCAATGCCCGGGCCCACCAGAGCGTCCGGTGGGAACGGGACGGGCTGCATCTGGCCGTCGGCCGCCACGTGGAAGGAGTACGCCCTGAGAGAGAGAGACAGAGACAGAGAGAGAGAGAGAGTTTAGATAACTGTACTTCAGAATCACTAACTAGCCATTTGATAACTAATAAAAACAAACATAATAAAAATGAGGTCACAAATAAAACACTCACGGTTTGCCTCCTGGGATGCCGGTCAGACTGGGCGGTAGTCCAGCCACCCGCATGTGGGAATGGGGGTCGAAGCCGACCTTTAAAAACACAACATTCCAGGTTCAAATACACTTGCCGTCAACGTCTGTTAGTCTAAGACAAACGGGCACCGTAACAGGATAGGAAGGCACACATTGTCATTAGGGAAACAAATCAAACAGACTCCCATAAACACACACACACTCGTTTGTTCTTGGTAGTTCGACGAGTCTAATTCAACAAACATCGTCATGAGCCGTCTCACACCAGCTCCACAAATGGCCTCAATAACCGCAGTGCAGAGACGTCAAAAATAAAGAGTTGACCACAGACACAGCCGTGATGCCATAGCAACCCAGGAAGCCTCGCCTAGGAGGTGGACAGACAGCTTATTGCAACGCCACGCTGGACAGACGCCACCGTTCTGAAGGCTCATGATGGGAGGCTGGAGCTCCTCAACAAGCAACACCTGCCTGGCGATCATCTCCCAGCTGCAGCAGATTAGAGCTTGTTAGTGGCCTTAAAGACATGCTGTTCCACCGCAGATGTGACTAAGCCAACCGCAGGCACCTGCCTGGGTCTATAGACTCAGAGTATATAGACTCTGCATATAGACACAGGCCATGTCCAAATATTTGACAATATTAGGTTATGTCACCGGAAGCTAGCTTAAGACCAACACAGTCCAACAAACAGATGAGGTAAAGTATTCATCAAATTTATGACTAGTGTGCATTAATAATGAACAGATCAATTAAAATCTTGTAAAATAAAAAGGACTCATAGAAGAAAAGAGGCATAATGTTGAGACCCGTCAACAGGTTGTTGATCTCAGCAACGAGATCAAGGACTGTTGAAGACGCAAGAGCAGCGCCCGAGCACCCGGTAGGTTGCTAGGGGAAACAAAGGGGTGAGGGTCTCACCATGGGGGAGCGGCCGTACGCTGCGACGGCGGCGGCCGCAGCGGCGGCGCTCATCTGAGGCGACATGTTGTGCAGTCCGGCAGCATAGGCGGCCGCGCCCGCCAGGTCCCCGTTCATCCCCGCCCCATGGGGCAGCATACCGAACGCACCCGGGTACGGACCGGGCACGGCCATAGGGGTCCGCAGGCCCGCGGCTAGGGGGAGGGAGGGAGGAGGGAGGAGGGGCAGGGTAGAATGGGGGAGGGAGTAGAGAAGAGGTAGGAGAGAGGAGGGAGGAGATGGAGAGTTACTCTTTGAACATTGCATCAACAATCAACATCAAACAGACCTATAATCGCCAGAAAAAGACTCAAACCACCAATTAATCAAAAAGGTCAGTCTCCGTTACATTTGTTTCAAATTGTTCATAAGGTGCCCGTTTTCTGAAGAGGCAACAACAATGAATCAAACAAAGTAGTGTCAAAGTTACATATATTCTAAAAAACCTTTGTTTAGCAAAATGTTGGTAAATACACAAGACACAAATGTTCCCTGTTGAAGTTATTCCTTGCACATTTTCAATAAGCACCCAAGACATTAGTTAGCAAATAAGACATGCTTAAAAAGCAAGCGTGAGTAAGGCTTACTTGGTGGGTGGGGCATTTCCATGGAGGGGGGTTTTGATAGGCTGGGCCGTAACCCAGGGGTGGAGCTTGGTCCGGGGGTGGAGTCTCCTCTTGGTGTGGGTGTGCTCGATTTTAACCCTGGCGTGCCTGCCTTGTCACGCTGCCAGGACAAACAGTGGCAAAAGAAACGGTTTCTGTATTAGAACAGCTGAAGGTTCCCAACCCCACTCAAACAGCTTCTCTTTATACGTTTTACATACGCTTTTTTACGGATAGACAACATGCTACACAACGTCTGACTGGGTATATCTGCAAACTACAATTTTTGTATTTACTATTTAGTCATTTAGCCAATGCTTTATCCAACGTGACCTGAATTCGTGCATTAAGAGAGAAGTCATTGAAGAGCAGAAATGAGTTAAGGCTCTTGCTCAAGGATTCCTTAACGTTAAGCTGCAGACGATAAAAAAATGGTATAAAGAAATGCTAAAATATGATAGCAATTGCCCCACTAATTTGGTCTCTTGGGCTGCACGATTATCACCAAAATCAAAATTACGATTATTTTACAGAGATATTGCGATTAAGATTATTCAGTTCCATTAACAGGTAATTCATTAAATTTGTATTCTGTGGCACCTACTGTATATAGACAGAAATAATGCATTAATTGCAAAGACGTGACATTTATTATTGGGCAACAGGTGCTCTAAATGTGATTCCAGGCAGGTGGTCTCTTACCATGGCCATCTCTTTGGACTTGAGTGAGGACGAGCTGGCCGAGGAGGCTGTGGAGGCGGGGCTGCAGGGGTCCTTCTTCAGGGTGCGTCCCTTCTCCAGGCCGTTCTCCCTGGGAGAGGGAAGAGGCGTGCCCCGGGGTGACGACGGGTCCTGGGGGGGGGGGGTGGAGAAGGAATGGTTCATCTCAACCTCTTAGTGTGTAAACTTCCAAGCATGGGAGTTAACTACCTCTCTTTGTGTCCATGTCTGTGTTCATTTGACTTGCTCTCCCCCCCACCCCATTGCACTTTAAAGTACAACATAAAGTGCAGAAAATCAATGGGTAAAAAAAGATGCATCAGTTTGCACAGGGCAAAAAGCTATATGGTGAAAAAAAATAGGGCGACTATGAAAGACAAGCTAGCACCAAGTCAGTAAAGAAATCCAACCCTGTACCAACTCAACATCTGTCACTCAGCTGACTGTTCAGCACAGCAGCGGATGTTGAAGACGAGAAGAGGAACCCGCTCACTTCCAGAAATGGAGAGATGCTTATATTTATATTTAAAAAACTTAAGTCCATGCTTAAGACATGGACTCAACTTAAAGAATGAATGGTAGCCATGGCAGGTTGTTCAACAAATGTTGAGGAATGCTTTATACAGTTGGCTCTAGTCATTCTCTCTTGCTGTTAATATTGTCTAAATTTGTAGTAGCCTAGTCTTAGATTTAGAAAGGCCCTGTATCTGGTTCCATCTATTGTAATTAAAAAATGTTGGCGTTCAATTGTTCTTATTATCTTATGTAGGCTATAGGGATTTATTAGCTTTTAGAAATGGTGCATTGTGCATGCATAGTGAGCCATACTGATCTTTAGCCCGGCATGGGTTGCATTGGTTTCAGTTTCTTTATAATCTACATGGCCTAAATAAGATATTGAAATTTGTTTCCAGCAGTTGCTGACTACTCATACTTACTCAGATCTTAATCATGTACTTTCCATACTATAAATAGTAAATCAATAAATAATGCTACACATTTTAAATGGAAGATCACCATTCCCACCCCGTGATCGGCCCGAAAAAAACCGAACTGCGCATCTCTAGGGCCAATACAAAGAAGAGGTAGTCTAGCATGAAAGGCTAATAAAAGATGTGTAATAGCATAAAGGCTTAAAAAAGAAGAAGCAGAAGACTAGCATAGAGAGCTAATAAAAAGACAAGGTAGAATCACACTTATTAAACAAAGTAGAATAGCACACTAAGCTACCGTAATTAAAAGAGGTAGAACAGCACACAGAGCTCCTACAGAGAAGAGGTAGAACAGCACACAGAGCTCATACAGAGAAGAGGTAGAACAGCACACAGAGCTCATACAGAGAAGAGGTAGAACAGCACACAGAGCTCATACAGAGAAGAGGTAGAACAGCACACAGAGCTCATACAGAGAAGAGGTAGAACAGCACACAGAGCTCATACAGAGAAGAGGTAGAACAGCACACAGAGCTCATACAGAGAAGAGGTAGAACAGCACACAGAGCTCATACAGAGAAGAGGTAGAACAGCACACAGAGCTCATACAGAGAAGAGGTAGAACAGCACACAGAGCTCATACAGAGAAGAGGTAGAATAAAAGACCACAGTGACTAAAGAGGTAAAATTCACATTAAGCAAATTCAAAAAGCAGACATAATATAAACTCAAAGAGCTCAGGGGTAGCAAAAAGAGCAACAAAGAGGAGGTGGGAGGGAGCAGAACGCGTACCTCATTAGAGACGTCCACTACCAGGTTATCGTCACTCTTGTCCCCGTCGCTGTCCTGTGAAGGCAGACGGCCACTTAGCACCACCAACACATTTCACATTCCACTTCAAACGCTCCGGCTCTCCCAGCCGTTTACCCAACGCTTAGCATCAGCGCATTAGCTCGGAAAGAACAAAACAAACACGTTATTGTTGAAACATCCTGTGGTGGTTTGTGTTTTCACCCGACTGACGTGACGTTTGAGGCTTTTTAACGGACCCCATATCCACACACAAACACAGGTTTGGTTTCAAAAGTGTGGTGGTCGACCAAAGTTCTTATTTTCATATATTATCAGATAAAGCTTGCCTCCCATTTGTTTAAAACTGCATGTGAAATCTTGTCCACACACACACACACACACACACAGGCTGGTGTCTCACATAGTGGCTGGAGTCCTTGTCCTCTACTTTGCGTTTCTTTGAGTCGTTGAGGAAGTCGGGCCCGTTTCGCCGCTTGTCAGAGTTCCTCAGGCTTTCGGGCAGCATGGCGTTACTCTGGAAAAACAGAAGAAAATAAATACAAACAACCTCAACCACGTCGCCGGTACTATTTTGACGTTTAGACACCTTTATCCAGGGGGATATTCAGTGACCTTGTTCCCTAAAATAACATGAATGAGCACTGGTAGGGCTGCTCAAGTCCCGCGGACATGGCGGATGGAACCCGGGAGCAGTTTTTAATCTAGTGTTCAACTATCCTACCCACTAGACCGGCCTGCCCTGTGGAAGCAGAGCCCTCATTGTGCATGCGTTGCACGCGAGAGGGAAGGCTTCGGCCCATCAAGCACTCAATGTAAAGCCGTAGTGCTCATCGTGGAGCAGGTTATAAAAACACACTATTACTCCCTCCTGGGTTAATGGCACACAGCAGCACTAGCACTAGGAGCACCCACACTCAACCATTGCACACTCTCCCTCTCCCTTGACCTCTGTCTCATACACACACACACACACACACACCGTAAGCTGATGACTACATGGAGTGGCTCTCAGACCCTCTCCTGGGTCCGGCGAGCAGAAAAATCTGCAGTTTGCGCGCTTGGGTGCTTGTGTGTCTGCCCACACATTGTGTAATTGACTGTGAAAGCCGCTGTGTGCAAGTAAGTGTGTAACAGACCGTGTGTTTGTGCGCTCGTTACTTGCGCATCACACAACCCCCTTGCGCGTCACAGGACTGACAAAAAACACACACACACACACACACACACACAACACACAGACCAACGGATTCTATTGTTAGTGGATTAGAGCTTCATTTTGAGTCCATTATAGTCTTTGCCTGTCAATGAAAAGGCACACACACACACACACACACACACGGTAGAGGCTATATGTGTTGGGCTAGCTGAACAGGGTAGAAGCTCGAGGGGGGGGGGGGGTGCAGATGAAAAGAGGTGCGAGATTAGAGGACAGAAAAGGATGGAGAGATGCTGTCAAGGGAGGAGAGAGGAAGAATAAGAAGGGCTGGCAGGGGAGGGGACATTCTGCATTCTTCACAATAGTTCCTTCCTTCACGCCCCCCCACTCTCATTGAAAGGGTTTTATTGAACAGAGCAGAGGAGCACTGACCTGTACGACGTAAGCCTCCCCGAGCAGCCCACCCATCCCCCACCTCTCGTCTCTTTAAGCACACACACACACAAACACAGGGGCTCCGTGTCATATGACCCTGCTAGCTTAGACACACAGACCCCCTCCTCTACACCAGCCCCCCACCCCCTCTCTCCCTCAGTGGCGGGGATATTAAACACAATGAGTCTTTAAGCACACGGATCAGGGGTGGCAGGAGTGTGCGTGCGTGTGCGTGTGTGTGTGTGTGTGTGCACGCACACACAGGCTCCTCCGCGCGTGTGTGTGCACGGGCGCCTGCGCATGTGTGTGGTTAATCTGCTCACTGAGGTGTTAAATAGGCACAACAATGTGGGCTGGAGGAGAGAGAGAGAGAGAGAGGACGTGTTTGTGGCGGTGCTGGAGCATGTGTGACTGTGTGATAGCGAGAATGTGTGGTGTAGTGGGTACATGCTACGAGACTCATTTTGAGGACAGAGGAAGGAGGAAAGGCTAACACATAAGAACAGATCTGGGGCAGAAGTACCCAGTGGACAGGCTGAAACCACCCACACACACACAGCAAAACAGAATCGCATCCATACAGGCTAGGGGTGGACTGGTCTCGGTCTGTTCATACTGGCTAATCCAACTGTACTTGCATTGCTTTCTTACCACTGTGTCACCCGGCTAGTTTACTGCCCTCAGCGGACACACACACACACACACACACACACACACACACACACACACACACACACGCACACACACACACACAACTGTATAAACCCCCTGCAAGCCTCTGCACAGGCTGGGTGCTGTGGTCTGCTGCCATCATGTGCCCCTCGTACTCAATTGGACAAGCTGCTGTGTTCAGGTGCATGAATATGATGAAACTTAGAACCAGGAGGGTACTCACTGTGCCCGGCTCTCGGTCTGTCGTCACGGGAGACACACACACACGTTCAGGTTGTCAAGTTGTCAGTTGCCCAGAGGAGGAAAAATAAAATAAAAATAAAATAAAAAAAATCCCGCCAACCAAAAAAGATTAATCATAAAAAAAAGAAGGAGAAATAATTAGAATTCCAAACCACTGGACATGTTTCAGTATATTTATTAACATAAAAAAAAATGTATGAACAGCAAACATTACAGATTAGACCAAAAAAATCTGTTGGAATTCTCCAGAACCTTCTCTTCTGAGATAGGGTTGGCTAGGATGGGCTAGGTGTGGGGGTGGGGGGGAGGGAGATGGGGGGGTGGGGATGGGCTGGTTCCCGGGGTGGCTACCGCAGATAGCCTCTGCGTTGCGAGGCGGGTGCGCTTTGCTCACCTCGAAGGTGGTCGGCCCCAGAGGGGTGGGGGTGAGGCTCGGAGGGGTGGGGCTTCTTATCGCCGCCCTCCTTCCCCGCCAGGTGGTGGGTGGGCATGGCTCCCAGGGCCCCCGACAGCGCCAGGAGGCCCGCCGAGCCCCCCAGCTGAGAGGGATGCAGCCCAGCAGGGTGGGGCGTGAGGGGCACGGGGGCGGCGCCGCCGGCCGCGGCGTGGGCGTGGGAGAGGTGCTGCTACGGAGGAAGAGGAGGGGAGAGGGGGCGTCGGGTTAGAGCCGTCGCTGACCAACATAACCTCCGGGGTCGATGTGTATGCAGGGTATCTGCAGGTTTCAGCAAGTCAAATTTAAGACCTTTTTAATTCCACCTTGAATGAAATTGAAGACCTAAAACACGCAATGGTGGGGGTTGGCAACAGACGCGAGCCAACTTCGGAAACGGACGTCTTCCAGCAAACTGTCCTTGAATTTGCACCTACCCATTGTCGCAGACTAGCTAGCAAGCACGCAGATAATCGTTTATATATGCAGCTAGCAAGAAAGAAGCCTCTCTTACATGTCCTTCCTGAAAAGTCCCACTAGAAAAAAAAAAAAAAAGTCCTGCCCGACAAATTTAAGACCAAATATGACATTTGTAACGAATTTAAGACTTTTTAAGGCCTTAAATTTAGAAACATGAATTTAAGACTTTAAAACTTTTTCAGGATGCGCTGACACACTGGTATGGTTTACTCTGCTCTACCACCACCTCCACTATAATATTACAATGACAGTCACTTTTTTATACAGGGCAGGTAAGGCTTGGGCACCTTCATTTCATCCGTAGAACCATTATCCTGCACCATTTTAATTGTATTGATTGTTTATAATAACGTTTAAAAAAAAAAAAAAGGTACGCTTTCAACTTCTGAAAACCAACCCATCAAAAACTTATCAACCCAGTCCCGTGAAGTATCCTCTGTGTATTTATGTTTGCCACTAGTCTTATGGCTTGATTGATCATTTAATAGGCATACAGACATTTGACAGCCGTAAAATGGTCCTTGCATAGAACATTAACAGACATTTGCATTCAAACACTAAAAACTTCACATGGGATCTGTAGAGCACAATATTGGTTTAAAAAAAAAAAAAAAAAAAAAGAGCGGTATGAGTTTATAGGGCTCCCCCCACTGGCCCCACACACACACAAAGGTACTTTGACCTCAAGACTTTGTAGATTTACTTTAGAACCTGATATATGAGCAGGCTCTCATAACCCCAAAATGAGCATGCTCAACCACACACACACGCACTGAGCTGCAGGTCTCTTCGACAGAGGGGGAAGTTCCTTATGTGCACTGGTTTACAACACCTACAAAAACCCGCTTTGCTCCACATAGAGGACAGTGGACATAGACGCCCCCAGAGACACCCCCCCCCCCATGCCCGCCCGCCCCCCCTCTGGGGTCAAACACTAAACAATACTGACAGCTGGGATCACAGCCCAGAACTCTAGGAGGGGGTGGAAACGGTGGGAGGGAGTGAGAGCAGAGGGGAGGGGGTGAGAGAGCAAGAAGGGGTTAGGGGGAGGGGCAGCTGTTGCCTGTAGTTCTGGGCATCAAGCAGAATGGAGAGGCACGCAGAGCAAGAGAGGAGGCAGAAGAGGACAAACGAGAATTTCTAAAAGTGGGGAAAAGGGATCGGGTAAAATGAGAGGGGGGGGGAGAGAGAGAGGAAGAGAGGGGGGGAGAGAGAGAGAGAGAGAGAGAAAGAGAGGAAGCGGGAGAGTGGCAGGAGGCTGTGGCTGTGTGAGGGGTGAGCTCGGCTGGCAGCCCTGCTCACTCTTTCACACCAAATCAGGCGCTCGCCGGAGCGTGAAATGCCTTTGTGTTCCCAAACATCATTATTGCCTCTTCAGACAGCGGCCCGGGAACCCCGGCCCAGAGACACACCGCGGCCGGGGGGGGGGGGGGGGGGGGGGGGGGGGAGAGGGAGGGAGGGCTGTTGGGGAGAGAGGGAGGGCCACTGAAGGTCAAACTGCCGTTTTATCTCACCTAATTGACTATCCTCTCTCTCTCTCGCTCTGTTTTCTCTCCCCCTTTCCAGCCCTCACCCCCACATACACACCAAACCAGCCTCTCTCTACACCCAGAGGCTCAACCACCGCTGTCAGGACTCGCTCTTGCGCAAACACATGCATAGCCACGCGCATACACACAGACACCCTTTTTCCCAGTTTGGCTTGCCCATTAAACAATCAAACATAAAATACACACGTCAGACTTGATCACACTGAGAAGCATACCCAGAGCTTTGATATACAAGGCATGTACACATACATACACAAATGCATGCCTGTTCTGTTTTCAGAGATAATAGAAATGCATGCTCCGCTTCACACACACACAAACTCAAGCGCACACCCTGTTGAGAGTAAATGGAGGGGAAGTATTGGTAGAGGCAAGGAGAGCCCTGGTGCGTCAGAGGGTGTTAGCATAGACTGTGTGTGTGTGTGTGTGTGTGTGTGTGTGTGTGTGTGTGTGTGTGTGTGTGTGTGTGTGTGTGTGTGTGTGTGTGTGTGTGTGTGTGTGTGTGTGTGTGTGTGTGTGTGTGTGTGTGTGTAAGGGGCCAGCATGCTTCATTACACTCATTTAACTCACACAAATGGGGGTGAATGGCAGGCTGGCGTGGGAGACAGAAGGAGGGGTGGGTGGGTGGGTGGGAAGGGATGCCAGGATGCCCCCACCTCCCCGCACACAAACCAAACTCCCATACCCATAACCACCACCCCTTAACACTCAAATCCTGCAATTAAGACTCAAACAGCAACTGCCACACACACACACTCGAATGTATATCTCTATATGGAATACTATGAGATTGGCTTCCTGACAAATAAAGTAGAAGAATAAGAACGCAAGGAATTTCATTAGACCAGCAAATGAGAAATATGCACAGGGTCAGGTTGCAGCCAAGAATCAGGTGGGGCTGGAGACTGTAGTAACACTTTTATAAAACATAGCTGGGTGCGTATGTGCGTCTACTAACACCCCGTCTTCCAAACTCCTTTCTCAAAGACATAACACACCAGTGGACTCTAGCCACAACAGAGCAGTTGGGGAGAGGCCGCTTGTCTTTTAGACAAACAGGGATGCGCCCACGCACACCAACACTTATCTGGCGATGCCTCTCCCTCTATAACTCCATGCCAGACAATCGATAGAGTGGTAACCCAGAGTCTTATTCAACTCTGGTTGTCTTGGTACTGTGGTGGCATCATGTACTGACGTAGAAGTCTGACTGGAAAGCTGATATTTGACGTGGATGCGGAGGAACAGCAAATGGAACATAATGGTAAACACAGACGCCAGGTTTATGTTTGCTGGCTGAATTTTAAGGATCAAGTTGACAAACCTGGGGTTTCAAAGTAAAAGCCCTTCTCCTCCTTTATATATTTGATTTGATCCGACATGTATAACAGCAAGGGGGGCAGGATGGTCCTGGGGAAGGCGTTTCAATACCCAGCCGAAGGCTCTGGGTCTGAGACCCAATATTCCAACCCTACCTGTGGGCAGACATGAGGAGGATGCCTAACCCCTAACTGCTCTCAACCTCTCAATAGAACTGGTTTAGCTCAAGTTGCTTTGCACCACAACCTAGAAGTGGATACGTCAACCCAGTCGCACCACAAGATGCAGCGGTGAACGGAGAAGACCGGCAGTGGAATGTGAAGAGGAGGTAGATGTGGGAATACACACCGTTGGGGGCAGGCCTGGGAGGCCACGCACGCCGATGACAGCGTTAAGCTCTGCCATCGTCACTTGCTTGGCTCGCTCCACAGCTTGGACCACCTGCTGCTGATGCTACACACAGACACACGCATCCATGAACACACACAAAGACATATACACGCACACACACACAGAACAAAAAAAACACAAATATGCTGCTGATCAGTACAGGGTGATGAGGGGCTGCTAGTTAACGTTTCAAAATTGAGAGCTTTTCAATTAATTCTTGTTGTTATGCCTGAGGTTGCACTATATCCAGTTACTGTTTGGGGAAATGATTGCGATTTTTTATTAATTCATCCTAGCAGCCAGCCAGGCTACATTTCACACAATTTTTTGTTTCCACGCATTAAAAAAAGATTCAAAGCAACACCACGTCATGAGCGGAGGCTGGCAGAGACAACGAGACACAAGTATAAATGAATTATAAGCACACCCGTCCAATGCGCACGCACACACAAACAAACACACACACACCCAGGTCAACTGTGCCCACATACACACCGTCCACTGCACACACACACAGCCCCGTCCACTTTGCGTGCACATCGACAAACACACACGCACACCCGTCCACTGCACACACACACACATATACACTTACCTCCTGAGAGAGGAAGGGAATGACTTGGGCACAGATGGTGTTTAGTCTCTTGGCAATCTCAGTCTGAGAGAGAAAAACACAGATAGAAGAAGAGCGAGATGGGGAGGAATATGAACAGCGAGGGAGGAAGGGGGAGAGAGGAGGAAAAACAGAGGGAGGAAGCGAGAGGGGTTTATGTTTAATGCATGAATTACAGTCAATTCTCAGTATTATAAACTGAGACAGGAAATCTCATTTACAGTACATAAAGGCCTCAACACACAACGCAACCTTGACAAAAAAGAATCGACAAGAAACCCAAGAAACTGCAAATCCATTGTCTCAGCCACTCAGTCATCCCGATTATAATTAGAAATCCTTCTTTCTAAAACCCGACACTTTCAGTTTGGGTTTCAGTACCTCGCCCGGTCCACCTCCCTCCCTCCTTTTGGTTTCTCTTCCCATCAGTGCTTCAAAATAATCTCATCACTTCCTAATTTCATTTGCCCCTACTTGCCTCCTCTTATAGTATCCATGCCAACACATCCGCCTACACCACCCCCCCCCCCCCCCCCCCCCCAAAACCCCGGAGGTGGCTACAATTGGCGGAAACTAGATAGCCCCTTGGTGGAGTCAAATCAGATAACAAGACTCCTATTACACATCATCCAATCAAATTGATACGAGGAGGGTCAGGGCAAAGAGGGAATCAAAGTCGTGAAACGTAATAATGGCTCTTCGGGCGGCAGCGCACTCAGGTACGTATGTGTGCGCGCACACACACACACACACACACACACACACACACACACACACACACACACACACACACACACACACACACACACACACACACACACACACACACACACACACGAGAAGTTAGAACCTCTGTCAAACCTAGTGGGCCCATGTGTCCTTTGAGTGCATTATGATAGTTCTGATGTGCTCTGTAGACAAGTTTACCCTGGACTGCGTTAATAAAATGACCTGCATGTAACCTATTGATTTGTGTAGACCTATTGGCCATAAGATGGCTACATAAATTGGGACAAATAACATGAATATCACAGAAAATTATATCAGTTGGCATACCTTTTGCATCCATCTATTTAGTATTAATTTATGGTTTATTTGATACAGACAGATACAATGTACATAGACAAACAGATCATCCATCTTTCATAGCATTTGTAGCGGATGCTAATTTTCAAGCTTGGTCTCCACACAGGGCCAACCAGCTAAATTCAGGAGCATCCTGTTAACTGAGAAGATAACCTATGGTCAAACTCAGAAAACTATGTAAGCTAACCGTGTAGAACACTGCTAGGGGTCAAGGCATAGGTGGAAGACTATACCAGATTACCAAACCCAGACGAACCCAAACCTAGTGGGTCAATTACAAGAGCAATTCCAGCAAAATCTTGTCCTATTGAACACTATTCCAGAAATCCAGTTGTAAGCCGATAATTAGGCTTGTGGATTAGGACGTCTGAGAATAGTGTGACCCATCACCAAAGGGTCAGCTCAGCTAAATGGACTAAGCTAACAGAGCCATGATAACAGAGCTAACAGGAGACAAACAAACTGAAAACCATTGAGGCTGTGAGTGAGGCGAGGGCAGACTTGTGCTTTGGAAGTACATAAAACACACCACAAAAAAAACGGTAGCCAGCACTTGTAAAGTTCAGATTGGGCTGGATTGATTCAGACACAGGGTCTACAACAGAACTGTGGTCAATTGGGTGGGGTTCACATTCAAATAAGTGTCCTAGCAGGAAAAAAAACACCATACACATCCATATTGCTCACAGGCTGAAGGGCCTGCAAATCCAAAATAATTATCAGTATTGTACTCACTGAAGGTGATACATATGGACGTAAATATAAAAGGCATTCTGCTTTTAATTTTGAGAAAGAAGAAAAATTGAAAAATGTACTAACAAATACTAGCACGCCTCACATTACACATAAGTGGTGTACGCACCCAGACTTTTTTTGTGACCCTCCCTCCCAGCAGGAGTTGGGTAGTTATTCTGTATTCCCTATGCCCAACCCCCACCACAGACAACAGACAACAGAAGCTTGTTGCTCTGACAACTACAGATCCAAGCTAATGACCTCCCCTGGAGTTTTACTATGTGCGTGTGTGTGTGTGTGTGTGTATGTGAGCGAGAGAAAGAAGAGTAGATTCGCACAGATAAAGAAAGACAAAGTATTTAGAATACAGACAAAGAGGGGCAGAGAGCGAGAAGGGGACAGTGTGAGAAAGAAGAACGGTGCAAAGGGGGCCAGCACGTCCACCCTTCAGTGGGGCAGCCGAGGCGATCCACCTCCAATTTCCTGTCGTTTAACCGGTCGATCGCGAGGGTAATTACCAGTAAATGCTCCGAGCTCTGCAATGCACATATGGGGAAATCTATGTGTCGATGTGTGCGCGAGAGTAGTGCTTTTCCCTCCCACCGTTTTGTGTGTACACACCTGATGTACTGTGCCGGTATGTTTTCTTACTCAGTGTGTACACATCTGAGATGTTTGACTTTCGAAAAGTGTGAGAAGGGTGTGTGCCCATGTCTCCCTGCCTGACAGAGTCAGTCTCCTCTGCCGTCCCTCTTCTCCCAGCAGCTTCCTCGATAAAGGGCCTCTCTACGATCAATTCCTCTGCCCTCCCTAGCCTTGCCCCTCTAATGTAATAAAGCAGGCCGCTCCCCCAGACAGCACCAATCAATCTATATAGCCATTCATCCTGCCTCTGGGCTCAGCCGGCCAGCCCTAACCAGGGAAATGGGAGACACAGGCCCATCGATCACACACACACACACACACACACACACACACACACACACACACACACACACACACACACACACACCACACACACACACACACACACACACACACACACACACACCACACACACACACACACACACACACACACACACACACACACACACGATTGAAGGAGAACCGGGACGAAGCGGCCCGAATGCGTAAACCCTACAATCAAAGGGTCACACACCAGGAGGGCGGAGCCTACGGAGAGCAGAACGTACCTGTTTGTGCATCTCTATGTTGAGCCCGTAGGACATCTCGTAGTACTGCAGGGAGAGGGACAGGAGGATTATTTGGGAGGGCAGTTGAAAAACAGCATTTTTTTTTTTTTAGAGGATTCAAGCAAGGGCAAATCTATTTAAAAATTGCTTCAGCAAACACGATTTTAGCCCCATCTTCCTGTGTAGGTGACATGCACGTTGATACAAAACAAAGTAGATTACACGGAAGACTGAGTGAGGGGTCTTATCAACCATGTTATACAAACATTGGATTTTACACTAAAAATGTCAGTAAAGGGAGGATTGTCCCTCTCTCTGGCCTATAATTACATCATCCATTTTTGTGTAAATGTGCGCCGTTTGTCTTACAGTCAATGGTCATTGAGGCTGATAGATGTGACAAATTGTCCAACGATCGATGGAAGGACATGCGACTCTCTGAACGGATCAGATTTTATTGGCTACTTGGACTATTTAAGAGGCGCTGTGCTGAATGTTGCTGTGCACACTGAGATTACAAGAAAAGAGGAATACATTTACAAGAGACTACGGCACAGGATCACTCCATAAAATTAGCATATCTCTTCTTCTCCCATGAAGAAAATGATGTGTATATTGGTTGTTCCCAGGTGTGTGTGTTGGTTGGTTCCTTGTGTGTATTGGTTGTGTGTGTGTGCGCGGCTGTGTGTGTTTCATGGGAGCCATGCAATAGCAGGTGACAGCTTGTTATGATTTAATTAGGTATTCAGCGTGGCCCAGGTTAGCATCTAAAGTAGTATTACAACTGGCACCGTATTCAGCTTTACCCCACATCTGAAACAAGCGTGCTATAAAAGAAAAGTTGCCAGGATCAGACATCGAGTTCATACACAATCCAATCTTTGTGTTGTTTTATTTATTTGTTTTTCCAACCCTTAATGTTTTGATTGCTTAGGATATTTCAGGTAATGATGCGATGCAACGACTATAAAAATGGAGTCGATGATGATTGTGATCTTAACTTCAGACTTACCATGACATAGTGTCTCTGCATCTCTGTCTTCTCACTAGCAAGCTTCTCACACTCCAACTTCAAACTGAGAGAAGGTTACAGAAAGAGATCAACATCAAATTAAAATGAAATAAGGACTCAGGTTAGTTAAGAACAAGAGTCTTACTTGCATTCATCGCATAAACCAGTAAACCGATAAATGCTATACATACTGATATGTGCCTAACCATATCAGAATGTTTGTGTAGAAAAAGCTTGTCTTGTATTGATGAATAACCAAACTAACTACAGATAATACATAAATATGGTGATAAGGGGGAACACTTCCTGGGTAGCAACGGTCTGCATCCATAGCTTTCGCACACATTGCAGTAGCAACTAGAGGAGATTGGCTGATACTGGATATCGTTATGCAATTCTTTTTTACCATAACAGCGATGTGTGACGATGGCAGTCCATGTAAATGAACACCTCAATAGATGCAAACTAAAATGTAAACTAAAACTACCCCAAGCGGGCCACACTCACAGGCAGGCCAACAAACGCCACAAGGCCACAGAAGGATTAATAGTTTCTGAAGAAGACATACAGGCCATGAACAGGCTCCCAAGAGGGTACAACCAGCAGATTGCTACCGCAACTCATAATTACCAGCCGTACGACAATGGTCGGGCATTGCCGCAGCAGGCAACGGGAATACATCTCACACAGGCATTCAAATATTCAAAGCATGGTCTGCTGTGGGTGAGCACAGTGTATGCGAGTTTGCACAAGCCAGTAGAAAAAACACTCTTCCTCTCTCTCTCTCAGTAAAGAGTGATTTATGAAACCCTGGGCCCACACCACCCTTGCTTCTGCTCGTTGCCGTTGTATGGACCTGCTACAGCGAGAGTCATAAAGTACTCATATGGCGTGTGTTACTCATGAGAACACAATTAGCTCATTTAGGCAAACAGGTCAATGAGGCCAAGAAAAACTATTATGGCAATTATGGTTTCATGTGCATTTATTTTTTGTGTATTCACCTGTGGTACTGCGCCTGCAGAAACTGAAACTCCTCCTTGATCCGGTCCAGTGACTCGGGGATTGTGAACTTGAAGGGCTGCCCTGGAGGCTGGTGAGGCGTCTGACACACACACACACACACACACACACACACACACACACACACACACACACACACACACACACACACACACACACACACACACACACACACACACACACACACACACACACACACACACACACACACACGATTGGTTCAGCAACATCCACAACATGTTTAATTATAAGGTCTCTGTTGCATCTACTTTGCTCTGTGACACAAGGCTCACGCAAAATGTCAACAACTTTAATTAGAGGCGATTATTAAACAGAGTAGGCCAACAACAATCAATCCCCACTCCATTGCCAAGTGCACTTGCATGCACTAATTATCAAGGGAGCGCATAATGTGACCATGTGATTGGGCTAAAGGCAGTAGACGTAGAAAAAACAAGCAGCTACGGTAAAACAAAGACTATATTAAGACTTTAAGTCACAAAAGCATGACGCACGACATGGGACCACAAAATAAGCGCTTACAATATTGGAAAAAAAACAAACAAACAAACAACAAGAATGAAAACTAGATGTAAATATTACCGGGTGTCGGCCCTGAGGGAACATCTTTATCTCCGAGGATGTGCCCGTTTCTTGATATTACCCTTCTTACGGGATCAGAACAAGGATCAGGTTTTCTTCTAGATACGTGGAAATCTATCCATCGTTATTTGATCAGCTTGGAATATGAACGCTCTTTACTTGAAAAACCAGAATGACCCGGCGGTGCTCCGTCCGACTTGGCCAGGCGTCCTAAATGATTCCCAACTCCCCCCCAGCCCCCTTCTCTGGAGCTCGGCTCCTTTCTTTCACTTGCTCGCTCTTCGCGCTCCGGCAAGCGTACGGTCGTAAATCAACCGGAAAAACACGGGAAACGGGTCATTAGCTCGGAGGAGCATCAGCCAGGTGAGAACGGAACAGAGAAGCAACCTTTAGTATAACATATGTGCGGCTCGGGGCTGGCTTCGTGCTGGGTTCTCGTAAACGATCCACGTTAATCCGAAAAAGTAGTGAACAAAACAAACACCAAAAAAGCTGAAATCAACAGGCCCGGAAGCAGACTACAGTGAGACCGCCACGAAGCGGTCAGAACATCGTCTCAGCGCACGAGAAACAAATCCACACAAGTTAATTGCTCTCAAGAGTTCCCACTTGACTCGTTGTGGTTGTCCCGGTGGTTAAATGCTTGACCAAAAAAGCTTCCCAACTACCGAGCAAGTATGCTGAAAAACTCGCCGACCCCAAAGACGGTCCTTAAAAGACGGAAATGCAAGTTTTGACAACAACAAACCACGGTCGCGGCGGCAACAGTGTGTCCTCGAGCTCAGTTTTACCTCACTAGCAACTTTCTCACGCGGTGGTTTCGCTCTTCCCAGCTAACCAAAACGGAGAACCCGCCCACAAAACCACCTTAGACCAATCATAGCCGCTGTTCCACGTGGGCTAATGATGCAATTTATAGCTCTGACCAATAGACATCCAGCATGTGTATTCAGATCTGTTGATCCGAAGAGCTAGACGGATTGTAGCCAATCAACGCTTCGCAACAGCTTACATTCGGGATGCAACGGGCGCGAAGTATGGGAAGAATGGTAAATCTCACATGTCAATCAAAGAAACGTGGGGGTTTTACAAATGCGCGCGCATGTATACACACGTTTGCACATGTGCGCGACTCTACACACCCTCTCAGACAAATGCACATACCGAATGTGAATCTTCCTCACAAGTGCCACAACAAATAATCTCAAGTCTCTCTCTCTCTCTCTCTCTCTCTCTCTCTCTCTCTCTCTCTCTCTCTCTCTCTCTCTCTCTCTCTCTCTCTCTCTCTCTCTCTCTCTCTCTCTCTCTCTCTCTCTTCTCTCTCTCTCTCTCTCTCTCTCTCTCTCTCTCTCTCTCTCTCTCTCTCTCTCTCTCTCTCCTTCTCTCGCTCCTTCTCTCTCGTATTCGTATTCAAATTAAAGCTGCTGTGTTTGCATGAGAAGCAAAAGTTTACATAGAAAAGCAAATGAATAATACCGGTACAATAAGGGAAAAAAATGCGATATCAATAATGAAATATTGATGCCTTTTTCACACATAGAACACACACTGGCTGTATTATTCCACCAAGCAGATATTAAAACTTGTTTATATTTGGAATGATTCAGGAAATATGTAGACGATTGCATTTGAGTTTCTGTAAACTGATGTCTGTATCCTATACTAATTAGCAGGTGGTTAGAGAGGGTGTGGAGAGTCCCACTCGGCTAAGTTTGCAGTAAGTGCACACAGCAGAGGTCAGGTCCAACATTTGGTACCAGACATCCAAAGGACCTAAACCAACACCAACCTCACCGTAATAAATCAGATTCCAGAGGAGCCTGTGGTTAACTGGACCTCAAACAACTGCTAGGTCAGATACTGGTGTGCTTGGGGGCTTGAGGCGTGTGTGTGTGTTAGGAAGGAGAGAGAGAGAGAGAGAGAGAGTGTGTGTGTGTGTGTGTGTGTGTGTGTGTGTGTGTGTGTGTGTGTGTGTGTGTGTGTGTGTGTGTGTGTGTGTGTGTGTGTGTGTGTGTGTGTGTGTGTGTGTGTGTGTGTGTGTGTGTGTGTGTGTGTCTTTGTGTGTAGTCTGTAGTCAGTCTATGAGCCAGTATAAATAGGCTTCCGATTATATAGAAAGATATAAATATCTTACCGAGCAGGTTGCATCTTTGTCTTATAAAACATATTTGTGTTATAAAATAAACACTGTAATCTAACCAAATATTCTCCAGATTTGGCTCTGCGTACACTGTTTGCTATTTTCTAACCCAGAGAAGGCCTTCGCCAAATTCTGCAGACAGAGTCCCAATTTGTTGGTGTTTGTTCATATTTGTAAGAGCTTTTTTTCTCGTGATGCCACCACGACATAGTTAGGACACATGTGGTTTGTGTTATAGTGATACAATGCCAAAAATATATTGATTTAAAATATAGAGATAAAGTGTGCACTGAACTGTACGGCAATTTTTTTTTAATAAAAGCATGAAAGCATGCCACATATTTTCACATATTTAAGCACAATTATTGTTAAGATGTCTACACAGCTAGAAAACCTATTTTCAGAGCCAACTCAAATAATCCATGATCAGTTTTTTCCAGCTCAACTCATTTACTAATTTACAAGAGATTTCGCACCTTCCTAGGAAATGCTTTCCTTTTAATAGTGAATATGATTGCTGTGGTGATTATGGATGTGGATGATTATGTGGTAGAAGGACATCTTTAAAGCAGCGTTAAAAAAATAATAAAATAATAAAGTAAAGCTTTAAGGCTTGGAGTACATCTTCAAACGTCAAGTGGACTGTAGTTTAGTTCATGAGACATAGGGTAATTATAGAAATATATCTCCCAAACTTTGAGCTAAAACACAAACAGATATTTTCTATAGGGATTTACACAACAGTGCACATTGTAGGCTCCCTTTTTCAGTCAACATGGTAAGTCCTATTGCCCCACACTGAACAGTGATTGGTTGAGAGGCCTCGACCCCTAACCCCTCGACCCTTGATCTCTGTGGCGGCTGATCCGGTCCATATGAGACACTGCTGACTGTGACCAATCCTGACCTTTTCCCAGCACTTACACACACACACACACACACACACACACACACACACACACACACACACACACACACACACACACACACACACACACACACACACACACACACACACACACACACACACACACACACACACAAACACACATACGGACACAGGAGCACACTCAAACACACAGGTACACTCACAAGCATGCACAGACTTCACACACTTTTCAAAGACATGTGCACACATCAGTGACTATGATACCACCCAATGAGTTGCACCTGTGTGTGTATGCTTTTGATTCTGTTTGTGTGTATGTGTGTGTGTGTGTGTGTGTGTGTGTGTGTGTGTGTGTGTGTGTGTGTGTGTGTGTGTGTGTGTGTGTGTGTGTGTGTGTGTGTGTGTGTGTGTGTGTGTGTGTGTGTGTGTGTGTGTGTGGTGTGTTGTGTGTGTGTGTGTTTGTAGGGGGGTGGGGGGGGTAGGTGTGTCTGCGAGTGTACGTATGTATTGATGAGGGTGTGGACATGTTTGTCTTTAACGTGTGAATGAGTGTCTGTGTTTGACTGTTGGTGTGTATGTGTGTTTGTGTGTGTCTGTTTGTGTCTGCGTCTGTGTGTTGATCCTAGTCCGACAACCCCCTCTCTCTCATCCTATTGGCTAGTACGTGTTTGACCTTCCGCTATCCTCCTCTCTTCCCTCCTCAAGGTGAGCTATTCAGAATGAATTGTAATGCAAGCCAATCACACCGTTAAGCCATTTGCTCTGGGTCATTTCAACCACTTAGCTGCTAAAAAAAGTAACAATTTGCTGCTCTATTTTTGTCTGTCTGGTTAAGTAATCTTATTTGACAGGGTGGAATACCTGAAGACTAAAATGTAATGTCATTAAAAGTGTCCTGCAACCACCTCCGACCTTCCGAGTTCTCATGTTGACATACTGTATATGTGTGTCTTTGGTTTGTTCTGGCCCTTAGTTGTTTGCTGTTAAAAGTTTTATTGATGTTGTTGAGGTCACATCATATAAAGGGTTTGTGCTTTGGTTGGAAGCACATTGTGTAAAGCGCATGATGGTCTGAGCGAGGAGTCAATTACGATTAAAATCAGTTGATAGAGATTCTAGATCAAACTTATTGGATAATATGGATATTTATGTATGCACACATAACGTGTTTGTCTTTAACTTGTGAATGAGTGTTTGTGTTTGTGTTTCTGGTGTATGTGTGTGTATGTGTTTGAGTGTGTGGCCAGAAGTATAGTGATGTCTGTGAGTGTGTGTGTGTGTGTGTGTGTGTGTGTGTGTGTGTGTGTGTGTGTGTGTGTGTGTGTGTGTGTGTGTGTGTGTGTGTGTGTGTGTGTGTGTGTGTGTGTGTGTGTGTGTGTGTGTGTGTGTGTGTGTGTGTGTGTGTTTGTGTGTGTGTGTGTGTGTGTGTGTGTGTGTGTGTTGTGTGTGTGTGTGTGTTTGTTTGTGTGTGTCTGTTTATGTGTGTGTGTTGTGTGTGTGTGTTGTGTGTGTGTGTGTGTGTGTGTGTGTGTGTGGTGTGTGTGTGTGTGTGTGTGTGTGTGTGTGTAAATAAGTGTCTGTGTTCACATTTGTACGCGTGTTTGTGTGTGAGTTGAATATATGTGGGTCTGTGTGTGTATGTGTGCGTGCAAAAGTGGGTGTGTGATTGTGTGCATAAGTGTCTTTGTTTGTGTGTGTGTGTGTGTGTGTGTGTGTGTGTGTGTGTGTGTGTGTGTGTGTGTGTGTGTGTGTGTGTGTGTGTGTGTGTGTGTGTGTGTGTGTGTGTGTGTGTGTGTGTGTGTGTACATAAGTGTGTGTGTACAAGTGTCTGTGTACATAAGTGTGTGTGTGCATATATGTGTGTTTTGTGTATGTGTACGTAGCTCTTTGGGTGTTTGTTTGCGTCCAGAACCTGTGGGGAGATGAGATGGGGGGTGTGGGGGGGGGGGGGGCAGGCAAACCATATCAGTTGCTCCATGCGGGGCAACTGCCCTCAGGCCTCAGAGTGAGGTTCACCACTCACCTCCAGTGTCCTCAGAGTAGAGTCACCAGAAGCACCGCGCGGCACAGACATAATGGGCTGTGAGGTCACTGGCCATCTGATTTCCTTACAAACAAAAAAAAGATCACCCGGATCATTTTCTAAAACTACAACCCCAGCCCAGCCCAACCCCCTCCTCTCCCTCTCTCCTTTCATTTGCCTAGAGGAGACGCACATGATTACCTCCTACTTTGGTTGCCGCACACACCCCACACAAACACACACACACACACACACACACACACACACACACACACACACACACACACACACACACACACACACACACACACACACACACACACACACACACACACACACACACACACACACACAAATGCACACACAAGCACACACACAAGCACCCCACACACACACACCACAGAGACAGAGACACCAAAAAAACCTATCCAACAAGCCTGCTTTGACTTGCAAATGTGCACATTTCTTTCTGATTTGAGCGGCTAAAACAAATGGGCTCAAATGTGGTGGGTGGTGGTGCAGTGTGTGTGTGTGTGTGTGTGTGTGTGTGTGTGTGTGTGTGTGTGTGTGTGTGTGTGTGTGTGTGTGTGTGTGTGTGTGTGTGTGTGTGTGTGTGTGTGTGTGTGTGTGTGTGTGTGTGTGTGTGTGTGTGTGTGTGAAGGGGGGGGTCTCACAAAGGAAGAAGTGGCTATTTCAGCTGTGACCTGGATCAGCCGGGCTGTAAAGAGAGAGGAGAGCCTCTCCTAGATAATAGCTAAACAAGCAGCTTTTTGTGTAGGTGGATAAATGGAGCCATCCCACTCTCACTCCACTTACCACAATAAGGGAGTATACGGTATGTAGGTTTGTGTGTCTGTTTGTGTGTATGTGTGTCACTGCATATGCATGCAAACGATTATTGGGTATATTCACGTGTCATTTGAATGAGAAGAGGAGTGGTGGCGTGCGTTGGGACAGGGCGTTAGGAGAGTATTCCTGGCCATGAGGTGGTGTGTGTGTGTCAACAACCCATGATTTGCATGAGGGCTTATTTGCTGAGCTGTCCCAGGGAGCTGTTTTGTTTTGACTTTTCTGTTGCCAGTGGACAGTCTGAAGGGCCCGATTTGAATGGCATGATCAGCGTCGTCTGACATGTCCCCCCCCCCCCCCCTCTGAGTGGGAGATGGCGGTAAAAATAAGAACAATCGAAAAAGGACCAACCTACCAGCTTGACATGCATGAGTTCATATGTGGTCGTGCTCGACTCATGTGAGAACTGCATGTTTTGACGTTGAGGTTAACACTTGCGGTGGCTGACGGGTGCCAGAACTTGGTTAGCTTTGTGGTTTTAATCTTCAGAAGTACTTGGGTTAGTGGCAGACTTTTATGTTAGATCTGGGATTCGAACAAAATCCAGACAGCATTAATCTCAACACTTATTTTAATGAACCACACAGGGGAAAGAATAACAGAAATGATCAGGGAAAAATTGCAAACAACCAAGTCAATGGTTAAAGAAACTATTTGATGTGGTCTGAAACGGACTCTGGCCTTTCCTTGTACAATGTTGTTGAGGTCTTAGACTGGCAGCTACACTGAACTTGGCAAGTTCTGGGAAAATTTATGAGAGCGCTTTAAACAGCCCAGCAGTGGGTCGCCTATCATGTTAACAGCTCAGGGCTTTCACAGCCCAACTGCCGGTGGCGCAGCAGACGAAAGGAAAAGCGGAGGCGGAGGGGAATTAAAACCTAAATAGAATGCAGGTGTGCGGGGGTGGACGGGGAAAGAGACAAGAATGAGGGGAGGGGTAGGGGAGAAATACAGAGAGAGAGAGAGAGAGAGAGAGAGAGAGAGAGAGAGAGAGAGAGAGAGAGAGAGAGAGAGAGAGAGGAGAGAGAGAGAGAGAGAGAGAGAGAGAGAGAGAGAGAGAGAGAGAGAGAGAGAGAGAGAGAGAGAGAGAGAGAGAGAGAGAGCTCTCTGGAAGTGACACAGTGTGAGGTTTATGCACACGCACGTAAAACTATTATTCGTCATATATTCACACATAGACAAACACACACACATGTACACACACACACACACACACACACACACACACACACACACACACACACACACACACACACACACACACACACACACACACACACACACACACACACACACACACACACACACACACACACACACACACACAGACCTCTGCACCGCTAAACCTCAAGTTCTATGAAATCCAGCTGGGATCCGAGTCCCATCAAAAGCAGCGTGTGGAGCGAAGCTGTGTTTCGCAGAGAAGATCAGCTCCAGATGGACTGTCTGTCTCGTGCAGACAGACAGATAGGCAGTCAGACAGACAGACAGACAGACAGACCTGTTCTGTTACTGGATGCACTATCCTATCAGGTTATGGTGGTCCAGACTGCTTTCATCTGTTTCTACTTCTCTTTTTATTTTCCCCTGTTTCTGTTTCTTTATGCAGCCCTGACTCTAGCGCTACACTGTCTATACTGTTGGTTTGTATATCATTGTTGAAATTTGGTTCGATTTGAAATGTAAATTAGATTTTTCGTTTTTGTTATACGATCTTATACAGTAAAATGTCAAGAGTGGGAGGGGCATGTTACAAAACGTATGAATAGTTCCTGTGTGGTTGGAGACCAAGCAAGGATTAGTCAAAGTTGTGTGGGTCAGTGTGTGTGTGTGTGTATGTGTGCTAACCAACACTAATTTAACATACAACAACAGCTAAATCTATCCACAGTCTTTTTAAGGTCTTGTCTTTACTCTGTGTGTGTATGCGTGTGTGTG
>OLKM01001994.1:50000-52500 GCA_900291075.1 Melanogrammus aeglefinus | reverse complement strand
ATTTTGCCTCCGAGTTGTGCTTTTGTGTTCTACTTCCTGTGGTTCCACCCTTTCTGTTGGATGTAAATATCCACAGATCAGTGCCTAAACCAATTAGCATTAGCTAATGCTACAATGAGCATTAGACCAGCCTGGACAATTCCAATCCGTTGCACAACCTGGGTAGCTTTAACAGGGTCAGTGCATGTGAACCAATGAGGTGGCTTGGGATAAAGTCATGTGAGGAAACCTGATAAATCTGTTGAAATAGGCTGAGTCTACTACGTCTACTACTTTTTGGAAAGTTGAGATGATCAACAGTGGTGGGAAGATCAAGATTACTTAAAATGACTACTTCCCATGTTATCTGCATGACTGTAGCCATGATTACCCACTGCTTTGAAAAACCAGCATCAAAATAAAACAATGCACATCGTTATACTCCCTCTGGAGTCTTACAAAGGTTTGCCACAACTGGCTCCAGAATGTATTATGCATGTTATTGGCCTGCCAATCCTATATCTAAAATGTTGAAATTAGGGCTGTCTTTCTCTGTTTCTTTCCTCCTTTGTTTCTGTCTTTTTCTTTCTGTGTTTCTTTCCTTCTTTGTCTCTGTCTTTGCCTCTGTGTTTCTTTCCTTCATTCTTTCTTCTGGTCTTTCATTACTTCTATATCTCTCTATTCCCTTCTTTCATTACTTCTATATCTTCCTTTTCTTTCTGTCCCTCTACTCTTTAGACCAGGATATTGCGGTGTGAGTTTGAGGTGATTCAGATGTAAACCTTGTCTAAATTAGTACCCACTGTGCCGGCTCTGCCCTGTTGTATGATGTGTAAAAGCGAGATGGAAACACCCAAGAGACCGAAAAGTTAGGTTACAGAGGAGCTACTGGCACTTGTCGGGTGGACGAGTCAAGGATCAGGTTGGGCTTTGTAGTTGAGCGGATCAGCAATAGCTCTTCTCGCCCTTCGTGGAAGACCTGACAATGCTGCCATGCGATCTGAAAGCCAGACAATAAATCTGATAATGGACAGGGCTTTGAGTCACGGAAATGTCACACTGCATGCATGGGAACGGTCAATAAGTCTGTGAAAGTGGAACGCTATTACTGTGTGGTTTGAATTCATATTATTATACATAATACATTGTTATAAATTCCAGCTGCAGTTTAACATCAACAGAAGAGGGTTGAAAAGAAAAAGTTTAAAAGTAGGCGATAAATAAAGGAAAAGGTACACTGGAGAATAATAACAAAGACCTTGATCAATGAGTAAATGGTCACACCTGACAGTAATTATGAACGGTTACTTTCAGCATGACCAAAACACAGTCCGTTCCTCGATATAACCTGCTGCTACTAGTAAAGAAACACACACAGACATACACAATTAGAAACAGTCGTACACTATTTGTATACAAGGGAATTCAATTCGTCAAATGGTGTTGGATTGACGACAACGTGAGAACACAAGACATATTGTGTGTAGGCTGCCTGCATTCATGCACGCTTGCATTCTCACCAGCGCCACTCCAGCATGGCTTCAGTGTGTATTCCGTTCCTTTATAGGATCGCCAACCATTACAAGAAATGACACATACCAAATACAGCTTCCAGCACCATTTCCCCATTTTGTTAAGTGTAACGATGCTGCAAAGCACCTTGGGGATTTTGTACCCCTGCACACCACTTATGTTTTTCATAATTTAACTGCAGGCATGTTGCCCTTTGACCTATGTCCCCTGACGCTATAGAAAGAGAAACCCCCTGCTAAGCCAGCAGGAGGGACCCCTAATCACCTGTTCAGCCGGCAATAGCAGTGCTGAACCGTCTCTCACTGTGATGTAGGGCTGCTATTAGGTAGCAGGGGAAGTGATGCAAGTGCTCCATATTATGATGTGTTTCAGCTAAGCTAGACACAGTAAAAAAAAACAGCTGGACCCAGATGAACTACGTCGTTATGTTTGCGTGCGTGTTTTTGTGTCTGTGTGAGTGTATTTGTGTGTATGTGTGATGGTCTGTGCGTGAATGCGTTTGTGCGTATCACACTTGCAATGGCTTAAAGGAGATATTCCACAATGGGAAAAACAACACAGCAAAAAGATTGGCTGCAAATATTGTTGACAGATGAAATACTTTGTGGGAAATGACAAGACTTCCACATGTGTTTTTGTGTGTGTGCATGGGTGCATGAGTGTGCATGTACTGTGTGTGTGTGTGTGTGTGTGTGTGTGTGTGTGTGTGTGTGTGTGTGTGTGTGTGTGTGTGTGTGTGTGTGTGTGTGTGTGTGTGTGTGTTGTGTGTGTGTGTGTGTGTGTGTGTGTGTGTGTGTGTGTGTGTGTGTGTGTGTGTGTGTGTGTGTGTGTGTGTGTGTGTGTGTGTGTGTGTGTGTGTGTGTTTGTGTGTGTTTGTACAAGCATGGTTGTTTGCGTGCTTAACACTCCTGAGGGAATCATGAAATTCATTAGAAACAGACAGACTAAAGTTCCAAGAAGGCTGTACGACAGGGCTGCTGACAACTTG
>OLKM01001994.1:7500-42500 GCA_900291075.1 Melanogrammus aeglefinus | reverse complement strand
ATACTTAGCCATTACTCATTTACTTTGCTGGCAGAATTCTTAAATAAATGAAGTAGCCTAGCAATGCCACGATCTGTCGCTCCACGTTGCCCATGCGCAGCTCGCCATTGTCGGAATCTGTAGTACCCCAAGTGTCAGCGAAGCAATTTCAAACACACAAATCGTTAATGTTATGCCTTGTCTGTTTATGTTCCCACAACAGTTTTGAGGATGTACGAGTTCCGTTCTGTGGCACTTTATTTTTCTTCAAGTTGCCCACTGGAGAATGTGTGTGGATAACGCCAGAGACACAACCTGCGTGATCTGACAACACACCCCAGCGTCGGCCGCGAGCGCACGGTAACATATTAGCGGGGAAGGGGCTAGCTCCCAGCTAACTAGCAACCAGCTAACTATGTCCGTAGCCTAATTATACTGACACAAAAACGTCCGCATTTAGCTCGAATGGCATCTAGCTCTCCGACCACTGTCTAAGAACAACATGACTGTATGTGCAGGAAGCAAAATCAATGCAGTCACGTGTTAGTTTGTATGAGTTATGTCAACACTAAACTTGCTAGCTAACGTAGCCTGTACGATAGCATCACTAGCTAATGCCGTCGTATACATTTTTTGTAATTGTCAGTATGTTATTAAGAGTAGTTGCTTTGTAGGCTTTACAACATAGGACACTGCTTATATGGAGCGGTAGATTAATAAAGTATGTCTTTAAAGTTCGTCTTTAGTTGTTAGTTCTCGTAAAACTTCATCTTGTCACCTCGCACATTGTGCGTTTGCATTGGAGCCAGTGATTTGTATGGTAAACATGTATTCCATTCTTATTAACTTAGCCAGAAAGTAGGCGTCAAAGATGTATGTGTATTTATTTTATACATTTATTTATAACCTTTGGTTAGCTAGAATATTATAGTAAAAACCTCGATTACCTTCTTGGATTGTATATTTAAATACCATCACCAACTTTGGTTGTTTTTCTCTTTGCAGACAAACTACCCCACTCTGGCAACTGGCCAGCGATGAGTGCATCGTTTTTAGAAAACCACCACGTTCACCGAAATGCCAGTCAACTCCCCGTGTTCATCAACTGATGCCTGATTGCCTAAACAGGCGAAATATATGTCAATTGTCATCCATTCTCTTCAGTATAGAGCTAAGTCTGCGCAAAGGTCAACATGTCCATCACCAACACACCTACAAGCAATGATGCCTGCTTGAGCATTGTGCACAGCCTGATGTGCCATAGGCAGGGAGGTGAAAGCGAGACATTTGCTAAGCGAGCCATCGAGAGCCTGGTTAAGAAACTGAAGGAGAAGAAGGATGAGCTGGACTCCCTTATCACAGCCATCACCACGAATGGCGCGCACCCTAGTAAGTGTGTTACGATCCAACGGACACTCGATGGACGGCTTCAGGTGAGGAACTTGTTTATTTAAAGGATCCCCTTTAGCTGATGCCATTGCAGTCAGCTAATCTTCTTTGGGTCCACACCTGACATACTGTCATAACACACTCCATGCAAAGAATGTTTGTTGTTGTTTTTTGCTCATGCAGTAAGCGGGACACTTAATCAATGAGGTGATGAATAAACCACTGCACATGCTCGGGTCTATATTTAACTTCATAAACGTTTTTATTGAGTTATTGTTCATTCTGACATCTATTGGTACAATGTTATGTAATGACTATTTACAAATGAGCTACTATAGTCGGTTTGTGAATTATTAACAAGGGGACAAAGGGAGAACACAGTTTTGGAGTTTAAATCTTGGCCAATGAGCTGACACACGACCCGTCCTGTGTGGGTTGTTTTCTCCCTCATTTGAATCGCCAGGTGTCCCCCATCATCGACCTTGGTTGGTTCCCAGTCCAGGTGGTCTGGACGTAAAGGATTCCCACATTGTGATCTAGCCGCCAGGTTTGTGGCGATGGCCCGATCTGCACAAGAATGAGCTGAAGCACACGTCAAATACTGTCAGTTTTGCCTTTGACTCAAAGTGCGACAATGTCTGCGTGAACCCCTATCACTATGAGAGGGTGGTCTCCCCGGGCATAGGTGAGGCGTCCTCTCAATATGATTGTCTATAACATGATTTGTTGGAGTTTGTAGGATAACAGTTTGTGTGTTCCTGGTCCAAAATGAATAAAGATTTTAATGTGAAATGTAGATTTTAAGAGTATTTCCTTTTACAATTGTGTTCATATAAAATGCTACAGTGTATGACATTTTACATTAGTCATACAAAAGTGAATTCACACAGTATTTCAGTTCAGTGCAGCTTTAAAATGTATCCTGCAGATATTGTAATTATTTTGTTCAGCCTTCTGTTAAGTATACAGGTTTCAGCGATTTGTAAGGTGACGTGGCACCTCTACCCTGCTGTCGCCAAGCCTCCCCATTGACATGTGCTTTTTGATCTTGGTTTTCAGACTTATCAGGGCTGACTCTGACCAGCTCTGGGCCCAACTCAGGGCTCATGGTTAAAGACGAGTATGACTTTGATTCTCCGCCCAGTTTGCCCTCCATGGACGGGGGACATTCCCTCCAGACCATCCAACACCCCCCATCTGGTAGCCGCCCGGGCCCCTCCGAGGCCTTCGGCCCCCCGGCTCTGCTCCCCCTGTCCGAGGCCTCAACCTCTGCTTCGTCCTCCTTCCCCGCCATCGCTGCTGGAGCCGGGAGTAAGACACGGATACAAACATGGCAGCATCTTGTGTGTGTGTCGGTGTGTTATAGGTCCACAGAGTATTTTGTGCTGGTCATCTGTTCATTGTATGGTCATTTAGCAGTCATTTATATTCACAATGAATTAAGAGGGAGCTTGTGGTGAGGTATCAAACTTAAACATGCCTATACATGTAGCATGCAGAAATTTGGGTTTGCCCAGAAACTTTCAGTAGAAGTCCACTCCAAGCTAGACTATCGTCCTCAATATCTCAATATCTCTATATCCCCAGCTAACATCATAAAGAGCGCCTTGGCAGTGTATTTGTATTTTTGTGACGTGTGTTTATCTGGGTAATGTTTGTGTGTTGATAATTTTGTGAGTTTTCAACAGACATCTCTTGCTCCCATAGATGCAAACGCCAGCTGGCCTCGGAACAGCAGCTTCCCAAACAACATGCCCCCCCACCATACCAATGGCCACCTCCAGCACCATCCCGCTATGCCGCATCCCGGGTCCTACTGTAAGTTGAACATACTATAGATCCCAACACACTGGGTTTATATGGAAAATGGTTAAACTCTCTTTTGCGATGGCTGTCAAATGGTAAAAATTGCAATTCAAGTCTAAGAGAAACCTTTTTCACAAAATGATGACAATGTGTCTGTTCATGTCAGAGAATATCAGTATTCAACACATCAGCATGCTACAGTTGCCTTACTATACTCTTAATATAGGCAAAAATACTGTGATGAAAAAAATTCATCATCGGTATAAAACGGTGGCCGACGACAGAAACAGAGACGGAGAGACTGATGCATTTTTTTTTTTTCAAGTGATGCTGTGAATGATCAGCTCATGGAAATGCATCCCCCTTAAATTGAACAAAACAGTGAAAATACAATAGAGTACCAAGGGAGAAGCATTTTCCCCAGTGCGAATGGTTTGATATGACAGCTGCTGTTGCCAGTTTGCATTTGACCTTTTTGGATTGTCTTTAATTTACTCTGAAGACTGAGTCATTCCCTCACCCCCACAACAAAACATTGTATAACTCATGGGCTTTTCCTTCTAGAAGCCAAGCAATGCTGTGGTATCGCTCATTCAGCCCCACCCATCCTCCCAACGTCAAGCTATTACCATACTAGGCCATTTTTCCAACACGATGATTCAACAATTAGAGACAATTAAACGTTGACTTAATGTATTTCTATCAAATTCAAGGACAACCCTAAAAAAATGTCAAATATAATATTAAAAGATAAAACATGACTCTTTTTTTTCCTAGGGCCAGTGCATAATGAGCTAGCCTTCCAGCCTCCCATATCCAACCACCCAGGTAAGGTATCGTGGTGACACTTGCCTAACCGGTCATGAGAGCGGAAAACGGTTTTGCTAGCAGTATTTTTTTCGGTAATGCTGCATAGAATAAGGAATCGGCTTTTAACATTACATGGAAAGGTCTTCTGTTTGGTTTTAACCCTGGACCACTTTTAATCCAGGGTCTGATCCCACATGTGTGTTTCATGTTTGGGTACATTGCAGGTTGAAATGTGTGGTTCAAATGGGCATATGGCCTGTCTTTCTTAGAGATCTGAAAGTTGCCAATAGCTCAGACGTTAAGGTGTGGGGGTCTAGTGTGGGGGTCTAGTTTCACAACCACACTGTTGGTGCTTTGATACGTGAACTTCAGATGAAGATGGTACTCTGGAGTGGTTTAATCGTTCTCGGACACCGTTACAGGAGAATGACAAGGTTTATCTTGCTGGGAAAGGATCAGCTCCCTGTGTTATGAAATTCCTGGCCGACTCGGTGGTAAATTCTAAGTAAGGCCAGCGTAGTGCTTCGTTTTTAAGTTTTTTGAACCCACATTGTTGTTGGAAAAAGGTGATGGTGGTTTATTGTAACACCCTTTAAAATATCAAGAACCCCCCCCCCCCCCCTTATATTAATCAAACATAGCTGGCTAGCATCTTGTTTTATTCCTTCACGATCGGACCAAGTGATTCAAATTACCGACGTGTGATATGCAGAATGACATTCCGTGTGTCCCCCCAGCCCCTGACTACTGGTGCTCCATCGCCTACTTTGAGATGGACGTGCAGGTGGGGGAGACGTTCAAGGTGCCCTCCTCCTGCCCCGTCGTGACGGTAGACGGCTATGTGGACCCCTCCGGTGGGGACCGCTTCTGCCTGGGCCAGCTCAGCAACGTCCACCGGACCGAGGCCATCGAGAGAGCCAGGTAGGCACCTGGTCGACACGCCCCAGATCTAGTAGGCAGTTTGTACTAAAATTGGTCCCGAAATGTCATTACTAAGCACATATTAAGGGGTTTGATTATGTTTTGGTGGGGATATTCAACTTTGACTTTACTCTTACAATTGCCTTACGTAATTTAAAATATACACTCACAAATTGGCATAATTCCATGTGTGTCAAATTTATTTTAACAATGCAATACAAACAATGCCTGTCATTGATGATTCAGAAAATAATTGGAATCTTTTTGGGATGATCCACTAATGGCCGCCATTATGTGCCTGTACTAGCTGAGTGAAGTCAGTCTTGCTCTCTAATGGAGTCAGCGTCCGATAGGTGTGGATGAGGGATTTTAAGTCTTAAGTCCTGTGTCTGTCTGCATTCTTGATGAAATCTACGGTGCCCGCTGCCAAGTTGGTTGAGTCTCTGGGAATTGTCTTCCTTACTACCTCATCATACTACATAGTAGTATGATGAAAAAAACAGTATTCTTTATTTTAATAGGATAGATGAATATTTCACACACGGCAGTCACCCAGAAAGAATCCCAGGTCCAAAAAATAATTGATTTCTCAGAAATATCACTTAGAGCAAGGGCTTGCATTGTGGAATATAATAGCCTAGGTAGCCCCGCCCATTCTGCCGGTGATTTGAGTTGGCCCCGCACAAGGGTCTGGAGATTGGAGAAGAGCAACACATTTCTTTCTGCTTCCGATACTTTTTTGCAGGAGCCAATCACAAAGCTGGCTTAACCCCTTGGGCGCGCTATTGGCTGGTTTAACACAATGACGACAGGGAAGCGACGGCAAGCACGCCTCTTGTGCTGAAGAAAATGCCAGCAGCTTCTCCAGACCAACGTGCAATCTATGATTGAGCTTGGTCTGGTAATAGCCGGGCTAGAATAATAATAAAGCAAACAGTATATTGTAACCGAACCACCTTGTAATGTGTCAAATCAGGAGTTCATGGTACAACTAGCCTTGCTCAAGGGTACCACGGCGGTACGCAGGTTACAAACCACTGCCCTATACAAACCCCTGTATTTCCCTGCTTCCTCCCCAGGCTCCACATCGGTAAGGGAGTGCAGCTGGAGTGTAAAGGCGAAGGGGACGTCTGGGTGCGCTGCCTAAGCGACCACGCCGTGTTTGTGCAGAGCTACTACCTGGACCGAGAGGCGGGGCGCGCCCCCGGGGACGCAGTGCACAAGATCTACCCCAGCGCGTACATCAAGGTGAGTGCCCCCGAGCGCACCCCGCTTGGCCGCTGCCCTCTGACGCTCGCCGTGGTACTCGTCCGACACATCGTATCTGTAGGAAGTACATATTTTTTCCATGTCTTTTGTTCACAGTGAGGGTTTTCTTTCTTTCGTTGTTTTTAACAGAAGCTCACAAAAAGGGTTTTGCTAATATTCCTAAATGAATATAAGAATCGTTCTTCTAATTTATACCAAATCAATCATTTAAAAATGACTAGCCCTATAATTTACTAACCATTACTATCAACATTGCATCGAGTACAGTTCCAGACAAGCAGTGGAGCCATGGATGAAAAAGAGCCCTAATCGAGCCGCTTATGGCCACGAACCATCACAAGCTAGGCCACCTAAACCGGTGTGTGTGTTCCCCTCCCTTGCAGGTATTCGACCTGCGCCAGTGCCACAGGCAGATGCAGCAGCAGGCCGCTACAGCGCAGGCCGCGGCCGCCGCCCAGGCCGCCGCCGTGGCCGGAAACATCCCAGGGCCTGGGTCGGTCGGAGGGATCGCCCCCGCCATCAGTACGCACAAGAGTGTGTGTGTGTGTGTGTGTGTGTGTGTGTGTGTGTGTGTGTGTGTGTGTGTGTGTGTGTGTGTGTGTGTGTGTGTGTGTGTGTGTGTGTGTGTGTGTGTGTTGTGTGTGTGTGTGTGTGTGTGTGTGTGTGTGGAGTGATGGTGTTAACGGCGCAGCCTCCAACCACAGTGTCCTGTCCTCCCCGTCCAGGTCTGTCGGCGGCAGCAGGGATCGGGGTGGACGACCTGCGGCGCCTCTGCATCCTCCGGATGAGCTTCGTGAAGGGCTGGGGCCCCGACTACCCGCGGCAGAGCATCAAGGAGACCCCGTGCTGGATCGAGATCCACCTGCACCGGGCCCTGCAGCTGCTGGACGAGGTGCTGCACACCATGCCCATCGCTGACCCACAACCCCTGGACTGAGACCCACGCACACGCTCATACACACACACACACACACAACCGCAGTGGTCTACAACCAAACCTTAGTTTTCTTTTTGTATAAAGGACCCTCTTTTGAGAGAGAAATGCCAGGGGCCCCTTGAACAGTACGAGTCGTGCTGTCACACTACAGAACCCACCGCCTCGCAGTGGTCGACGGAGGGGCTTTTCTTGGTCCTAATTCTTTCTTTGGGACTAACCCTTTTTCTTAGGAGAGCAGAGACACAGAGAAACTAAGGATCTAGGTTTTAGTTCAGTAACTAAAAATGCTAAACGTATGCAGATATGACACTAGTGACACCTTCATCCGGGTTTCAGCCTTTCAGCAGATGGATTTACATTTTCACCTTTTTTTATTTTAGTTTCCGAGTAGCCTTTTTTTTCACCATGTAAATAACCTGTTTTCTTGTAAATATTTGCATGAAATTATACAATATGTTCTAAACATCTTATGCCAAACCCAAGGCCACTGACGGTACCATTAATCAACCAGGTGTAACAATGAAAAGTGTCTCAACTGTATTCCTGGTTTTACCTTCCCGTCCCGATTAAACAAACAGGTTTTTTGTGATCACCTGCTGCCTTGATTCTATTGATTCAGTATTCCAGGCTCGTAAATAAACCATGAATTGGCAGGTCATTCTGACCCCATGAACGACATTTGTTTCTGCAGTTTAATTAAAATAATTTGGTTATACGTCGGTCAGATTTGGTTTATGGACCTGTATGTTAGGGAATTTGAACAGTGTTTTTTTCTTCATCTTTTTGGCCATTGAACTTTCCTTTTATATTTTTGTTGGCAGCTTGCAATGCTGTGGTGGACTTGGAATCAAAGGATTAAGACAACAATTTACATTTTGCTCTGTGTAATGATGCATTGAAGAAGCAACAAAACAGGATTTTTTTTGGAGGACAAGTTTGGGATAACATTTGCTGGATGACATGTAGAGAAATGATCAGATATCTGATATTGGACTCTTAAAGTTGACAGGTTTGGTATAACTTGCCGATATAAAATGGGAGCCTCTACAAACAGCCTTGTGGCGACTGGCCTATTGCAGAAATGAGTTGAACTGTATTTCTTATGTGAGAAACTCCTTAATAAAAATGGCTTGATATTCTACCTTGTGATCCTTCAATTATCTTCCACATTAATACAACTTAATCGGTTTCCCATTCTACCATGCAGATATTGTGATGTATGTTACGATTCTTTTTTTTCATTTTATCATTTTCATCATTTTATTTTATCTAAAAGGACCAGTGCTGCTACTACTATATTAAAGTACATATCAAAAGATAGGATAAACACAGGTCATTTTTAACACCATTATGGGTCTGCTACTTTTATGTATCCGAGCAAGGGCAGACTGACCTCAACTCCTTTACTATCTGGGCCTGCTACATAAAAAGGATAGTCCCATAACAAGTGTAATGAGTGACTTCTGTGTTTATCCTACAGCGATACCAAGGTGAAAAGGGTCTTGGGAGTCAATACAAAAGGGCCTCCATGAGGGCTCTTTGGCAAAGCCAAAGCTGACATGTACTGGTTCTTTAAGATGAACACCACTCTTGTTAATCCGAGGGCAGCTAGGCTCCAGATTTGGTCCGATCCATTTGAGTGTTTAAAACAATGGCTGAAAGCATCAACTGATCCTCTTTCACGGTTCACCATTCATCCCATTTTTGCAGCCCCTCTAGCAAGCCTCCTAGTGACCAACCAGAGCTGCTCTCAAGCATGTGATTGGACTTGTGTTTACCCCCCATTGGAATATATCAGTCATGTTTGAAAACAGAGGAAAAACTCCCTGAAAAGAAAGGGGATTTATGAATCTTTTCGACCACATTATAAATGCAGATTTTTTTTGGCTTCATGTGGCTATGGCATGATCAACATACATTTTAAAGGTAAACTATAGTATTCAAAATAATGATGTCAAGTTTTTCATAAACAAAACCCTTCCACCCTATCATTTTCCTTTCAGAAACCCCTTATCACACTCATACCTATTGGTCCCCAATAGGTATGAGTCCCCCATTAATCTTTCCGAGATAACCTACATTGCCTTAGAGTTGGGAGAGAAGGTCTGTGCTTACATCTGGAACACCTGGTCAGGGGAACTGAGTGAATCACAATCCTCTAATTTAAACAGAAGAATCTTTCTCATCACATCCTTGTTTAATCCCAACCCGTAACTTTATTTTGGGAGGTTGATATTTAACTTTTTTCTCGTTTCCGCCTTTTAAACTACATTTGTATTGCCCATCTGCAAATACAAACACTCTAAATAAAAAATGTATTGACCCCAAAAGTCACATTTAAACTGGACTTGGGACAAATGCATTACAGGGATTCGAACCCATGTGGAGAAGGCGAGATACTGTACAAATAATGTGGAGAGGGGGAGATACTGTACAACTAATGTGGAGAGGGGGAGATAATGTACAACTTGCCAAGTAGTCTTTATGGAGCTAATTTATTGAAGAAATGGGCAAAACAAAAAAGATCTATGGCTGAATGTTAGACCACCTGTGATGGTATATGGTCACACTGGATCCGGCTTTATTTGCAGTTGTAATAACCTGAATTATACATTTAATTGGTTGCATATTTTGCAAGATGGGGTGATCATTTTCAATGTATAAATCACAACAACATACATATTCTGAGATGGCTTTAAATGAAACCGTCTTTATTAGGTAACTATAATATCAGAAAAATAAAACTCTCAAATTCTCTTTACAGCAAATATATAATATCAGTGCTTTGGCCAAAATAACTTAAGAGGCCATTATAAAATATAGTCTGCTTTTAAACTCCCGACTTAATTTGAAGAATTTATATGCCATAAGACTCCCCCCTACTTATATACATAAAAGATGTAGTAAAATTAGCAAAAAACGTTTAAACTGTTGGTACAGCTCAATTATTATATATATCCATATATAGATATATCTCTAACATAAATTGTACAATATACCTTTCTTAAATTTGGTGGCGTATAGACGAGAGGCCTTGGAACCGTGGCCTCTTTACAAACAGTTGCAGTGTGACGTTTACATTGGCGGCTCATTATGAAAACATGCTTGTGTTGCACATTCCATTTCCACTCAAACAACCTGCATCTACCAATACCATCATTATCATCATCAATACTGTCAACAAAAAAAAAAAGAGGAAAAATAGACTACAAGCAAATAGAATGGCAGCCTCCTGCACTGATTTAACTCATCACTGCTAGTCATCAATTAAAGTAACAAAAACAGAAAAACTCATCTGTAAACATTTTAATATACATCTATATATATATATATATTTATATTTGTCTATATGAAATGTAACAAAATAAAAAATAAATTCTCTATCAGTCATTAAACAGCAATAAAAGTAGAAGCCATATGGAGAAAAAACAAAGCATCACTCAGAGATTATGTCAAGCAAGCGGTTATATTGCATTCCATCGGAAGAGAGAGGGCATCCCTAGCCCGCGAAGCTGTGCCTCTATAATGGACGGACAGAAGGCCTCACTAAATGGAATAGAGGCAGAGAGCATTTTGATTAACCTCGGTTGTTTCAAGAAAGATAAAACAAAAAAGGCAAATGGGTGCTTTTTTGCACTGTTGCGGCTCATTATTGATAACGCTTTGATGTTCTACAAGACATCTAAGCAAAAAAAAGAAAGGAAAAAAAAAAGAATTAATTAAATTACGTCCAAATACTATCCCACACATTCCCCTCCTGCTGGAGTAAAGTCTTGTTAGCCTTCCACAGCAACGACGTTACAATGTGTAGTGACAAACTGGATCATGGTCACCTTTCCTGGTCTTAATGTACATCGTGGGCGTTTTATCACCCCACTTTGGGATGATGCTACAACCCAAGTTTGTTTTGCGGCAACTCGTAGAAAAGACAAGATGGTAGTGTGACCGCAAATAAAGAAGAAGCATAAAAATGTTAAGTGTGCCGTTTGGGTGCACAATGCAGTACAAAGAAAATGTGACTAACAATACACTACGTTGAATCACGAGGATAATTGTCAGTTCAAAATGTGTAAAGCTGTCTTAAGTGTGAACTGATGATAATGGGGATGAACATAATTGTATTGGGTTTAAAATAAAAGAAATGTCTGTGGAAAGTTGAAGCCCAATTCAAGGAATCAAGAAGTGTTTGATTTACCCAACATGCACTAGGCCTTTACTCAGGTGCTCCTGAGGTACCCTGATGATATAGTATACTGATGAAGTACCCCAAACGACTTGCAATCATGTAAGCTAAAGAGAAAACATAGCGGCATCTTCTTAGCCTAGGCCTGGTATGGCCCTGGTTAAAAACAATGACCGCCACTTGGAGAACTTCCCAACAAGATTGAACTGAACTTGATGCTCTTGATTCTGCCAAACTGCCAGCTACCCAACAGCATAGCACAAAGAGATGCGTGTCATGGCCCCTCCGCACTCACTCTAATGTGTGTAGAACATCAGCCCCCCGGTCACTAGGAGTGGGATGTTTACACAGAAATCAATCAATATTCAGGATAAACGTATTGAAATGGCCGCAATCCAGGCAATATGGAATGTTAACATGTATGATGGTGGCAGAAGCGTACTTAAGAAAAAAAATGTATGCCATAATAGGGTGGCTCTTGGTAAAATTGCTCTTGCAAACATTCAAAATAAAATGTTTGTAAGAAATAAGCGAAAAAAATCGGTGGTTTCAAAAATGAATGCTAAAGAATAAAATGTTAGAAGAATAAGACTCCGGTCACGTGTGTTCAGGGTGCTGTTCAGCTGAGGTCTGACGACGGAGCTGTTGTGGCGCTACTCGCAGGCTTCCCATAAAAAAGGCCACAAATTAGTTTAAAATATATTGCCGTTGTGTTTCCAGAGAACCAGTTAAAGCTTCTCATTTTAGCTCAACGCAATCAGGCACGAGTAACGTGTAAACAGACGTGTAGGCTTAAGGAAGCCATGGAAAGCAACATGGCGGAAGTGAACGAGGTTCAAACACAGGGGTACTCCCGATAGGAAGCAGTCAACAACCTCACCCCGTACCTTTGGTTGTAGGAGGAAAAGAGGGACGCCCACCTGAACTTTCAGTTTGGAGTGATGTTCGTAGGTCTTAAGCCACTTTGGCATCAGGTTAAAAGGGGACTTTTACATATTGGCATTGCTTCGGTGGTCATTCTGGAATACATTATGCTCACTTATCCAATGCGCAATCGTTAACACTCATTAGTTTGTTGCAAGGAGCATTAGATACTTGCGCATCTTTACAGCTAATGCTACCATCGGTTTAGGCTCAGATTCCACCATGACTGTGATAATCTTTTGATCTTGAATGCAAAATTTGTATAGGTTGACATCAAGTTATTTTTGGTCAAGACTATGTAAACATTTCCCTATACTTCCTCTTTGAGGTCAATACCAAAAGGACAATAGATGAGGGGCAACGCAAGACATATTAAAAACAATGGCAGCAAAAAAAAAAATAAAAAGGCAAAACGTATGAGATGTACGGATGACAAAATCCAAACTGCTCTTACAAACTTAGCTCTTCACCTAGAGGACAAACTGAACACTTAGAACTCAAAATTTGCTCTCAAGTCCAATAAAATCATTCAATGTATTCGGGGAGAATAAAAAGAAAAAAATATATATATTAACAATATTAATTAAAAAAAAACATTCCACCCAATGCTACTTGGAGGGTCTTAACCCCTCCACTTATCGATATTCAATCTAGGAAGAAGACTTCACAATAACAGGCTCCTGTACAGGATGGCCCCCCCCATACCCAACCTTTCCATCGAAATAAAATGATGCTCGTACCTCTACCCTGTGGTTTCCCCCTGCGCTCTGGGACAAACCCCTCCCACTCAATGCCTGCACTTAGTCCCCAGTGCTCGGCCCGTTTCGTGAGACCCCCCCCCCCCCTCCTCCACACACTCCCGTTGCAATTTTGGCCTAGAAGTGGTAGGGAGGGAGGCGGGGGGAGGGGGAACCACAGTCGTTGGGCGCACATCACGGGCGATCCTCACAACAGATGGGGGGCCGGGGGTGGGTGTAAGAGAGGGCTGGCGAGTGGTAGGAATCACATGTTGCGAAGCTGGATGGCCTGTGTGACCGGGTAAAAGCACACCGGGCACACTGCGTCTGGGCCGTGGCATATCCGCGTGGCACACTCCATGCAGAACAGGTTGTGGCCGCACGGCACCAGGGCCGCCACTACCTGGCTCTCCATGCAGTGGATGCAGATCTCCACGCCTCGCCCTGCCGCCGCCGCCGCCGCCGCCGCCGCCGCCGCCGCCGCCCTGTAGGGGAAGGACGAGTCGGGGGGCGAGGACGAGGACGCAGACGCCGTGCTCTCACTGGAAGAGGAGAAGGCGGGGCCGTAGCCCGAGAAGCGGTGGGACTCGGGGGCGCCGGTGGAGCCCAGGGAGGCCCGCTGGACCCGCTGCGCCTGTGGGTGCTCCAGGGCGTCTGTGCAGAGGAAGGTGGGCGAGAGGCGCGGGGTGCCTGGGTGACTGGTCTGGAGGGAGAGGGAAGGCGTTACCCTCTTATTATATTAAAATACACATTACACACCAGCACACAATAACACTACTGACATTTTTCGGGAATTGAACCTTGCAAACCCCACAAACCTGAGTTTTGCCAGCCTCATGGGCTGGATGTTCCACATAGGAGCTCCAGACGGGGGGCTGGGGGAGAGGGGTGGAGCCCGGGGCAGTGGAGATGGTAAGGGGATCAAATCCTGAGGCGGGGCCACCCCCTCCGATGCCACCCATCTCTTCGGACCCCAGTGGTTGCGCAGAATCGCCAAACCAGAAACTCGCCCCTGCACCGCCGCTGCCACCACCACCACCACCACCTCCGCCACCACCTCCACCACCGCCGTTGTTGTTGTTGTTGGTGTTTGCGTTGACCGAGCAGGTGGGGCTAAAGTCAGCCATGCGGTTCAGGTTCCCGTTGCCATAGAAGGAATCGGCCGAGCTTGAGCCACTCCCTAGGGAGCTGGAGCTGTCGTTGCGATAGGTGGAAGACATCTTGACGCCGCCGCTGAAGTTGCCGTTGACTTGCGGAGTGCCACCGCCGCCAGCGGTCACGCTCATAGCGGGCAGGCCGCCGGCGGCCGAGGCCGCGGCATGCGACTGAAGCCACGCGGCCTGGCCCATGCCCGCAGCGGCCGCCGCAGCCGAGAGCCCCTCGAAGCTGACGTCGGTGCCGTTGAAGTGGAAGTCGTTGTCGTCAACGCCGGGGAGCTCCATGCCGCCACAGGTGCCGGTCCGCAGCGCAATGTGCGCCTCGATCTCCTCCCGCGCCCGGTCCACGTTCTCCGGCATGCCGGTGACCTCGAACACGGGCTCCTTGTCCCGGCTCGGCGTCACAATGTAGGTGTGGGTCTGCTGTTGAATGCGTTTGATGGTTGCCCCTGAAAGGTGAGCAAACGGGAAGTTTTGGTGTGGAAAGATGAGGCCAAAGATAAGGGCGGTTAGGAAACCAAGGCCCCGTCCACACGGAGCTATTTGTATTCTTGTAGCTTTAAATACAGCCCCTTGATCAATTTAATTACTAACTGTACATTAAAAAGTATTTCTGCTCAATTTAAAAGGTTGAATCTCCTCGTGACTGATTGTTTGTATTCATGAGCAGCCTTAATGCGCGCAGGCTTGATGCACTCCACTTTATTCTGTGGAGAACCAGCGCCTTTAATATTTACGACATCGTTTCCACAGCTCGATGCGGTTTTGCAATGAATCCTTCTTTACGGAGATATTCCTGAACCGCATAAAACAAAACCGGATCATTTTCGCCCGTTTCGGCGGGTCCTAAATAAATATGCTGAATATCAGTCACTGTTCATATGTCCTTCAGATTCCAAATAAAGAGTTATTTTATCATGATACAAAATACCTATATTTTTAACTGAATAATAATATTTTTTTAACAAGAGGCAGTGTTTCTGCAACAAAACATACACCCAAAACAAAGCTTTATTTTTCTAATACGGATGTCTTATTAATGGAATTGTATCATTGGGGAATATAGATAGGTGTGAATCTTAATAACAGGGATTTTAGAAATGCCTACATAAAAACTAAATGGATTTGGTTTTACATTTATTTTATTTTTAGGAAACCTTCTTGTCAGAAACTAGGTTTGTGAGGCAATTTTTTCATTTTCTCCAAAGCCTATGCAGCCTTTGTTGGACTTTTCAGCCCCGTTTTACTTTTGTTGCACCAGGATCAAAGTTTACTTTGCTTAAATCCTGAGTTCACTCAAGTCTGAAAAGGAAGTCTCAAGCCATGCCAAAAGTCTAAATACAAGCCAGAACACAACAAATAAACTAATAGTAATAAGGAAAGGAAAGACCTTCCATGGCTCACATTTAGAAATCCCATCTCCAACGTAAACACATCAGCCCCAAAAAAGTAGCAACCTACCTTTTGGACCCACTACCAGCCCTACAACCCGATATGGAACCCGAACCTAGGAAGAACAACAAAATACAACGGATAATAAAGAATAAAGTAGTATCATTAGAAATACAGGTTCAAAATGTAATCTAAAAAAATACATATATAAATCACTTGTGCTCTAGTTCTTTTTAAGCATTGTTGACATCCATATATCGTTGTTTATCATAGATTGATATTATACATGTTCTGTTCATAGAAGCAGGGCAGATTTCTTTACACACCTGAATGGTGGTTTGGCCGGGGAGGGTGGGGGCCCCTGGGAGCCCGGGGCCAGCCACGACTGAGAGGGGGCCCGTCTTGTTCCGAGAGGCTCTGATGAGAGAGAAGTGCTCTGCCGCAGACAAGATCTCCCTCTTAGCCATGGCAACATCTTCCTTGCGCCCAGTGACAACAAAGACAGGCTGGTCGCCCCTCACGGGGGTTTTGATGTAGGTGTTGGTTTTGGCCCGGAGGGCTTTGATCTTACAGCCTGCGGAAGGGAAAGATTATGGTCAAAGTAATTATACAAATCATCAACAGTAAAATAACCAACAGGACATGTTGAAAATGAAAGCATGTTGAAACACATGTTACACATTTCAAGTGACTCTTGGAAATTAATGATTATCGACCTCCCTGTTAATGTTTATATACATTTTTCTATTTTTAAAAATGTTCTCAAATACTGCTCAAGTGACTTTGTTTATAAAAAAATAACAAGACAAGTAATTTCCTGTGGTGGTCAACATGAAAGTGGTGTCTACCCTCCCCCAACTGGGACTACTTCGACATAGCCATACTCTTCAAGGCATATGGTATATAAACCCACCCATTTCTTTAAGTTAAGAGTTGGTGGTTTAGGAATTCCCATTATGTCCCGTCATGTAGTTACATGTTTAAGCAGCATAACGTCAGTGTGTCACAGTAAGCTCAACATATGCTTTGGCTGATGTGGCAATGGTGACCAACATTTGTCCATGAGACAAAGCAAACCAAGGGAAGCACAATGCGCAAATGACTGCATCTTAAACGTTTGCGAGGCGAAAGGATATACGTCTTTACAAGTAACAAGTACACATTGTTAGATCCAGACCTCCTTATGATAACAATTGTTCAATCAATAGTGTTTCATCTGGAATGAGATTTCTTTCGATTAATGAACGTTAAGCTGCTTTTATCAAGTTTTAACTTGGTGGTGTCGGCTAAAACTGCAGTGACTACTCGTTTTAATGTGAAAATATAATTTAAATCGAGTTGCATTAATACAGTCAGATCCTAAGTAATGACATACGATTTACAGATCAAAGCAGACTCCAAAACAACCAACCTTGTCTGCCAACGATCTCTGCGACGTGTTCGGAGCTCGGCACGGCCACACACTCAGTTGTGTTGACGCTTTTTCTCCTCATCAACAAAGACTGCTCCATTTCATAACTTGATTCTCCTCCATACATTTCCGACGGCAAAAGTATCATCCCGTTGGCCGAATGTAGGCCGCCCGCGTCATCCAGGTCATCGTTGTTGTACAACAAGATAGTTTCGGGCGGTGGTGGTTCAATCCCAGACGGCATGACAGACTCTCCTCCTGGCCCCAGGAATACGTGGTGGTTGTGGGCCTGTGCTAGCAGCGTGCTAGCACTCCCATTTAGGTTACCCTTCCCATTGTTGACTGCAACTTCTGACTCTTCATCGGTCGCTACTGCACCATTTTTTTCCTCAATCGATTGATGAATCGACAGGGGCTTCAGGTCTAGAACTGCACCGAGAAAGCTATAGTGAGGAAAGCTGTCACCGGCTTGTTCGGGTGTCTGGCTATGCGTTCCCTGGTCGCCGAGGCCTATGCCGGCGAAAGCATGGACTAGCGGTGGCGGGACCTCCGACTCTCCCTCTTCCGTTTCCAACAAAGCCGTGCTACTAGGCATAGTGTTGCACTTTAAAGCGATTTGGGAAAATATATAATATTACAGTTAAATCGAAAATGGAAGCGACTTCACACGGTTTTCCATAAAACTGCTCCTACCGTCGTAATATATATGGCTTTTGTTTTGTCTTGCCAGCCCTTCGTGCAGACAGAGCAGACCTCCTCCCTCCTTCTTTTGACTACATTGCCCAAATCCCGTGGCACTAATTTACGCGAGATTGCACCGTAATTTGGGTTTTCTGGAAAATAAAGAAAACCCGACCATACTTTAAAATTGTAATCAGTTGCGCAAATCTATGGAATGTAATTTGAGGTCAAATTAAACAAGTAAATACCTAAATATGTCTATGAAGTATAAATAAATCAGGCAATATTTCTATGTCATTACAAATTAATAAATCAGTTAATATATTGTAATAAATACGTTTTTATTTAAAAAAGGATGTTGCTCAAAATAACTTCTTTAATTAATTTTTGTTAATTTCACGGGAATTTTATTTCATAATCCCACATTATTTATTAAATGCCCCATTTATTTAATCACGGCACATTTCCATCGGGTGTATTGAAATAGGTGACAACACACAATTTTATTTTGTGTTGTTTGTTATTTCTTTTATTTTATTTATTTTTGAACCAAATGGCATTCCATGCAAATCATGATATAACGGTTGGCCAACTATTCAATATGTCAGACTACTTCAGAATAGTTGTTTGAGACAAAATCAGACAAAAGACCTTTTTGATTATTATAAAGTACAATAAAATGGTACTTTACTAAACACAGACCTAAATACAGTGGTAAATCGTGTTTTTTATAGGCATCATATAGCATGAATGCCAATGCATTTTTACTATGCTATGCTTGTTCATCCTTAGTGCGTTCCTCAGGAGGCTAATATTGTATGTATGTGTATTAGTATTATTTTGTATTATTAAGTATTGCTGTTGTCCTATTATTGTTGAAAAATGAGGAAAGGTATCAAACACATAATTCTCTTCCCCAGTGATATTTATTTGGTATGTAAGAATAAAAGGATACCAGTGCATATGATTTATTTTTTTAGAAATGCGTTCAATTTGTGCAAAGAGGCCGCAAGGGGCGGACTTCTAAAAATGTTAGCCAATGGTAACTCACGTCGATGCAACGTTCTTAACCTACTATTTGGCACATCCGGGTGAGCGATTTGGGTGAGTGTATTATGGCTACTGCAACAAAATATATTTGGATGAATCAAATGTTAAATCTATCTTTTTTTTAATGACCTCGAATCTGATCATTCCATTGACACGTGCAATATGATATGACCAACACTTAACCGTCTCCTCTCGTTGGTTTTCAATAGCCGGTATGGCTAGCTAGAGGACTAGCATACAGCTACTTATAGCAAGCTAATATCAATGTCCGGGTTTGTTGTAATAGATAATTCACGTTATAATCCCAGTCTGTAAGGTTGGTATGGCTTTAATTTAACTGATACGCCACTCTTTTATTAATATATATATTTTTTAACAGCCGCGAAGATGTACGGAGCTATTCGGGTGCTTCTGCAGGTGTTCTTTGCCCAGCTGCTCTGTGGGTGGGTTCTGGGTTCAGAGCTCACATTTGAGCTGCCAGACAATGCTAAACAGTGTTTCTACGAAGATATCATCATGGGCACCAAGTGTACACTGGAATTTCAGGTTTGTAAGTTTGTAGTTCTAACTGACTCCGAGTGACTTGACTTCCACAAATATTAAGGTGTGTGTATTAGTAACCGCTGTCGTAAGGCGAAAATGTGCTTGCAGGTGCAAAAGTGTCTTTCTGTATTTCTGTCAGGTCGTGACTGGGGGTCATTATGATGTTGATTGTCGTCTGGAGGACCCTGATGGAACTGTCCTCTACAAGGAGATGAAGAAGCAATATGACAGCTTTACATTCACCGCTGCCAGAAATGGCACCTTCAAGTTCTGCTTCAGCAATGAGTTCTCAACTTTCACGCACAAGACTGTCTACTTTGACTTCCAGGTTGGGGAAGACCCCCCATTGTTTCCTAATGAGAACCGTGTCACAGCTCTCACACAGGTAGGTGTATTTTTCAGCTGGATACAAACTAAAATTGTATTTCATTGTTGAGGAAACCTCAAGCAAAACAGCATTTGAAACAACCAATGCTTTTGATCAGTGAGACAATTCAATTGGGCTCAAAACTGGCGGAGCTTTTCGCACTCGTGATGTTTTAATTTAAGTATTTTTTATTTATTTTTAACAAAATGAATAGTCTGATTTAGAATCGGTCGTGGGAAGCATTATACATCCAAAAAACATTTTGACCTTTGCTCTAAAACAGCTTAACTTTCTTTACTTGAAAGCTAGGCGGTAGAGAAGAGATCACATAGAGACAAAATGAACATGAAAATGACAAACCAAAACCATTTGAGTAAGCTAACAACAATGTGTTAATGGACTGATTTTTATTAGAATTGTTTACTGCCAAATGTTAAAAAAGGAATCATTACAATCACCTTATATTTTTACTGGGCACACTACAATGGTTTACCCGAATGGGTAAAACATTACAGAAATTACATTTGACGTGTATGACGCTCCCTCTATAAGCGTACTTCCCCAACAGCAGTATTGCCATTTCCAGGGTTTCAACATTTTTTAAATCGCTTCTCTGCATCCGTTTCCCACACCAATATTTATTATAGATTTGCCCCTCTTCCTTCTCGTATTCATTTGTTCTTTTATTGAGTTCGGCTTGCTCTTTGCTGCTTGCAATGTGTGTTTCAGGCAGAGCTGGGATGGGATCATTCCTAGATTTTTCTCTGTATTAGCTCTGTGTTTCAGCTCTGATTCAGTGCACCATGTGGATCTTTCTTCCTGTATTCTAACCTATAACAATACCCCCCCTCCCCACACGTGTTGCCAGATGGAGTCAGCGTGTGTGTCCATCCATGAGGCTCTAAAATCCGTCATTGACTACCAGACACACTTTCGCCTCCGGGAGGGCCAGGGACGCAGTAGGGCAGAGGACCTCAACACCCGGGTGGCCTTCTGGTCCATCGGTGAAGCCTTCATCCTCCTGGTGGTTAGCATAAGTCAGGTGGTCCTGCTGAGAAGCTTCTTCTCAGACAGGAAGACCACTACGACACGTGTTGGATCATAATCAACTTGTACTCTTGGGATCGTTCTTATAATCTTTTTTTTGGCTCAATACATTTTACATTTTAGCAAACCAAGTACTTGACATTTGAATTAGGTCCTGTTTATTTTTGTAAATGTTTTCCTTGGTGCTTTATTGGTCCCCCCCCCAGTTAATTTCACACTTATTTCATTTAAATGGTGCACCTAAAAACAAGGTTGAGGGAGGTGGATGAAAACATTAAAGATTCAAGTTGTTTAATTTCTTCCTCCTTTAATTGGCAAAAGAAAAACAATAGCAATGACCCTCCTAAAATTATTAACTCTCTAAACGCATATGGCAGACTTCAATGTTTGTGGGCTGCTTGGAAAATGATGATGGAGCTAGCCATTCATTTGACATTTTAATCCTTTTTATGCTTCCAAATTCGATTTTATTGAGAGGAATCCATGTGTACAGTCATGATGTAACATCTCGGTTAGAACAGACCTTGGTTTGACGTCATTACAAATATGGGAGTTGAAAGTTGTTTTTTCTTTATATTTCATTTGTATTTTAGGTTGTGTTTCGAAGTAAAAAATGGTTATTAACTTTGTTTTGATGCCTGATCATTTGCTACAACTTGTTAAGAAAAGGGTTTGGGCTTCAACATCAGCCCTTGCTGTGTAATTTATGAATTGCATAGACCTATTTATTCTGTCCTCATTTTTCTTAGTACACTGGTATAAAATGTTATTGTATTGTTTGTCAAAAGATTGGGATGAGTGTAACATATTATTTCAAATTCTCATTTGTAAATGTTCAATCCATTTTCCTTTTTTGTTTTGTAAAAAGAAAACGTGTGTGTTGGGTTTGGAAAGGTTAAGCAACACTACATGCAATTCATGTTTTTTAAGGGGTTTAGTTCTGTAGTGGGATCACCTTGGTAGAGCGTCGCTTGCACATGAGTTCATGTTAGTGGGCTGTGTTGTTTTCTAGCCTCTTTAAAAGCAAACTGTCAAATGTACAATTAGAATATTATTTATCCTTTTGACATACAATAAGATTCACTCTGATATAAATGGTCTAAATTGTGGTGGTAAAAGGTTAATTGATGGAAACTAAACATGATCGATTTCTTTCACCCATTATTTGGTATGACTTGATTGATCCCTGTACATGCTTTGTTCATTCTGGCTGTCTTCAAAGTTTGCTGGAAATATTCAACCATCTTTATTAAAAGGAATTGAATTTTTGCCACTTATTTATTGTGTTCATTTAATATTTATTTTGTGCAAAGTTACATAAAATCGCCATTGACCTGTTATGTCTTCTTCAAACATACAGATGGTGCCATAATACTAGAAGTAGCTACACTTGTATTCAAAAGCATTTTACAATGATTTTCTGACCAACTGTTAGTGGAAGCAAATCAATCCATTATGGGTCATGGACAGCAATTGAAGCCATTAAAACGCAGTTTAGGCGGAAATCCCCATAGTTCCTTTTAATCGGTCTCTGATCAAAATAGTCGCGCTGTGAAATCTAGGATGCTCTGTGATTGGGCTGTTGACACGTCAATCTTCCAAGTGGGCGAGAGAAAAGACTGCATTGTTTTCGATTTGACAGTACTTAGTCGTGACCGTCGAGGGAAGCAGTGGGTGGACACTGCCCTAGTAATCGTTCCTTCCTCCCGAGACAATTGTCGAGACAGCTTGCCTTTGGATGACATAACTTTGTTGTCTCCCGGATAACATCGCCTGTCGTGCCTCGGTGATAAGGAGGAAGAAGCATTGGTATTTGACATACTGAATTACAGGAGAAACGTCGTTTGTGGCTAAGCTAACCCAGCTAGCTAACTACTGGTAGCAACGAGTGGGGGTGGATTGCTTTTGGCCTTTGTCTTAGTTCACACAAAAAGGAAAAGGGGGAATATGATGTCTAATAATGGCGACGACGGGTATGTGTAAAGGAGAAAGACGTTTTGTAAAGTAAAAGTCGATGGCAGAGCCGCGAGGACAAAACAGTTTTTAAGTCAGCTAGCTGCTGAGCTAATCAAGGAAGTTGACAACACGCGAGCCATTACTGCAAACTATTCACTGTGCGGAGGGGGCAGGTGAACGTATGTTATGGACTTTTAAGATAGTAACACTCGACTGTTAACGTTAACGTTCCTGTCACCAAGCGGAAAACACCATTTGATAGACGAGATTGCCTTCCCAACTCGGCTATTACTGAGATTCGCTCATAGCTTGCAGTAAACAAAGGGTTCCACCGGTCCTCACCATAGGCTCCACTGTAACATTCACCCATCATTTACTCACACAATTAAGTGACCGGAGATGGATCTAAAAACGGCAGTATTCAACGCAGCCAGGGACGGTAAGCTCCGGTTACTTCAGAAACTACTAGAGAACAAAGATGGACACGAGGTGACCAAGCTGATGGGAGAAAAGACCAACGGAGCCACTCCACTTCTGATGGCCTCACGCTACGGACACCTGGACCTGGTGGAGTACCTTATCGAGTGCTGTAGCGCGGCGGTCGAGGTCGGGGGTTCGGTGAACTTTGACGGGGAGACGATCGAGGGAGCACCCCCGCTGTGGGCCGCGTCGGCAGCTGGTCACCTGAAGGTAGTCCAGTCCCTGCTGGGCCATGGGGCCTCGGTCAACAACACAACATTAACCAATTCAACCCCCCTGAGAGCGGCCTGTTTTGATGGCCACCTGGACATTGTGAAATATCTGGTGGAGCACAAGGCAGACCTTGAGGTGGCTAACCGACACGGCCACACTTGTCTCATGATCTCCTGTTACAAAGGACACAAAGAAATAGCGCAGTATTTGTTGGAGAAAGGTGCAGATGTTAACAGGAAGAGTGTCAAAGGTGAGTATCTTAACACCGGTTTCTACTACATTGCACTGTCCCATACATGCTCAACTCACTTTCACGCTCTTCACGCAATAAATGACATGTCTTCTTTACCCATAAGCCTTTCTATAACATATACAGCTTTAGCAACAACATTGAACTGTTTTGAATTTGTGAAAACATGGCAGGCTCCTATCTTTTTTTTTTTTTTTACTTTCTGCATTATAATTGGCTTGGTATTGACACATTGCACAGTCAATCTGGTTTAGGATTATGATATTTCACATTACACAAGTTCCGAGGTATACGCTGTTTTTTTTTTTTCTTTCTAAGGCCAAGTGAATTTGGTTTTTAATAAATAAAACGCGTTGATGATGCTCGTTATCATATTTTAGTATGATTCCATGGGTCAGATGCTATGACGCGTCATCCCTGGCCTCCGTCTTTGCCCATGCTGTTATCCAGCTCAGAATGGAACATGTGTTTCCTTCGATTCCAAACAAAGCTAGAAGATGTATAATCTGATGATCTGGTTTCACATCTCGTGGTTTACATGATTCTCTGGATCCTTACTACAGGGGACCATGAGTGTTGACTTGTAGGATAGCTGATGATAGCTGTATTAGTGTATGGTTCTATAGGGCAATCAAACTAGCCTATCTACAAATGTTAACTTTTAATATTACATTTAAGACGTTGCCATGGGTTGTTTGTGCCAACAACTCAATTGATTGGCATATTCTTTCATTTTTTATCCTTACCTTTTTTACATTCAAATATGCACTTTAATTTGCCTATTACTGAGGGCTTTTACCCAGCAAAATCCTCAACGGCTGACTGTCTTGTGATCATGTGAGTGATCAGAAGTGGGAATTGTATTCTCTCTTATACTGGAGTCTACAATAAGATAACATTGACTAGTGGTTTGGAGAAAATCCCATTTACTTCTGCTGCAACTCAATCACTGCAGTAGCACACAGTACAATTGCTTTGAGTTAATTAACAATTTCCATCTATAGATATAGGAGGGTTTTCGTAATCTTTTTAGTTTTTACTATATTATACATTATTTATTTTTGGCGTTCAAGAAAAACGTTTGTTGACATGAGATAACTGCACAAACAAGAGCTGGCTGGCCAGGGTCAGGGTTGGTGCATTACACAAACTGAGCTGGTCAGTACCAGCTGGCACAGAGTGCTGACCCAATAGCCCTTGGGGCCATTTGGTCAACAGGTTTTTCAATAAGAATGCACTGGTCTTAATAGTTAACAGCAGTTATTTGAAGTCAATTCTGGATACGTCTTTCAATTGTTTTGATCGCAAGAAAAATCACAACATCCAATCAGGAGCTGTCATTTTGCCTATGAAGCATCTCTAACTACTTGTCATTCCTTTTATTACATTGCGTTCAATACCATTTCAGTTGTCTGTAGTAGAACCAGGGTTCAGTACATGCTCCCTCCACGGTGGGACCCTTCTAACCGGCCCGTTTCCTCTTGTCCTCCCCCAGGCAACACAGCCCTGCATGACTGTGCCGAGTCGGGCAGTCTGGAGATCATGCGGATGCTCCTGCAGTACGGGGCGTCCATGGAGCGAGACGGCTACGGCATGACGCCACTGCTCTCAGCCAGCGTCACCGGCCACACCAACATCGTGGACTTCCTCACCACGCACCAGAAGGTCTGTGTGCCCCCTCGTTGGTTTTAGTTTCTGGTACTTCTAGTGTTTTTTGTTTCATGCCCTTGGTATGTACCGGGCCGTGGCATCAAGAACGTTGTTGGTGCTTGTTTTAAAGATTAATGATGAGCTCTTTGGTGTTGTGGACTTCTATTGGAAGATCCTGGGAGGCGTGCAGGGCGAGCGGCATGTCACCACTGGTGTTACTCAATCATTTCCCGAGTACTGAGTCAAATCCTTGCAAACGTGTGCAAGGATTGAGCGTGTGTCAAGATTAGTGGATTACCATTATCTGAGGAGTTCCCTGATGAATGCTAGTAGGATGCAGGTACCACCAGAAACCTGTTTAATCAAGGTTCCTCTGGCAACTGCTTGACGTGTTTCATTGGGCATTTCTTAGCACTGTTCTTTTGGTTGATGCGTTTGCCTGATGATAATGATACTGTTTATTCCAGACGAGCCACAGGGAGAGGATTGACGCCCTGGAGCTGCTGGGTGCAACATTTGTAGACAAAAAGCGAGACTTGCTGGGTGCTCTAAAGTACTGGAAGAGGGCCATGGACCTCCGCTACATAGACAGTAATAACATCGTCCAGAAGCCTGCGCCCAAGCATCTGATCATGGCGTACGACTATGCCAAGGAGGTAAGGCTTTTGTGGTTCAGTAAAGTTTTTACAAACTAATTGGTGTTAACATTCGGAACTGAGAATTATCTGTGGGGAGATCATCATGCTGCTTCATTTTCTTTTGTATTTTATTATTAATGTTAACATTAACCTTGACGGGACTTTATATTTTTTTTATGTACAGAAGTGCAGTCAATAGTTAGCTGTACGATGTAGAATATAATTGTGAACGATAGTGGTGATAAGTAAGCAGCATGACCATCTTCTGTTATGCGAGACCAGTTGGCGGTCTGCGTCATTGTCTCCTGTGTCCGGTTTTCCAGGTCACCAACGGAGAGGAGCTGGACGGCCTGATTTCCGACCCCGACGAGATGCGCATGCAGGCCCTCCTGATCCGAGAGAGGATCCTGGGACCCCAGCACCCGGACACGTCCTACTACATCCGATACCGCGGCGCGGTCTATGCCGACTCGGGGAACTTTGAGCGCTGCATCAACCTGTGGAAGTATGCACTGGACATGCAGCAGAGCAACCTGGATCCCCTCAGCCCCATGACGGCCTCCAGCCTGCTCTCCTTCGCAGAGCTCTTCTCCTTCATGCTGCAGGACCGGGCCAAGGGCGTCCTGGGCACCTCGGTGTCCTTTGAGGACCTCATGGGCATCCTGACCAAGAGTGTGCTTGAGATAGAGCGGGCCGTCAAGCAAGTCGGGCCGACGCCCCCTGACCCCGCCCAGCTGAGCAAGGCCCTGTCAATCATTCTGCACCTCATCTGCCTCCTGGAGAAGGTGCCTTGCACAGCGGAGCAGGACCACTTCAAGAAGCAGACCATCTACAGGTGAGGGGGGTTTATGTGTTTGAGAATAAAAAGGTAGTTTGCTACAGGATGAGAGCATTACAAGCTGGGCCGCTATACAGTGATCACCTTATTTATTTGAGCTCATTGATTTGGGACAGATCACTCAAACTCAGACTTTATAAAGTCTCCCTTTTGATCAAGAGCGGAAGAAGCTCGGACAAGAATATAAATGCAACAAGGGCTCTTCGGGCATGAAATTGATAAAGCGGTCTGTAGTCAAAATATCTTTGATTGAAATGAAACAACTTACGACCAATTGATTGGTTGATAGGGAAATAATGATAATAAAAATAATACAATTTATCGAATTAATCAACGCATCAAGTAATGCTGTTTGGAGAATGTCAGTGGGTCGGCCATTCTCCAGACCCCCTGAGACCACTGACATTTGCAGTTGTTCTCATTGACTTGCATTGAGGCAAGAGCGTGATGATGTCACACGCTGCTATCACGAACACAAACATTTCTGGTGTCGCAGAGCTTAACAACGTCAATATTTAACCTAGAAACACAAATGTCAAGCTTAAACAGTTACAGTATTTCTTCGGTTACACTGGTGCTAAAATGATTAATCGTTTTTGAAATATGATTGTTATATATTGGCCGTTTTTGTTTCCAAGTCCGACTCGGTCATGGAAGAGAATATAGAGTGTCGCACACCGAATGAGCCACAGAGTGCCTCGTCTGATTTCGATTTTGGGATCTGCTCTGGGTTTAATATAATGGTGCCAATGGATGGTGCAGTGATTTGTGCTAAGATGTCCCTTCTGATACGTTGCCTCAAAGCCTATCTGCATTAAACACGAATGTTGACGGAGAATCGCAGATACAAGAAGAATGTTATTTATGCCCTACGATTTTAGAGGGTATGCCTACATGTGTTTACTGACATAGCTAGTGATTTTTTTTGTCTTCCTTTTTAACCAAATGCTACCAGCCCTACAACGTCTTTGGTGTCAATTAGTTTGGAGATGAGTAAATGTTCAGTATTGTTCTTTACTTCCTTAATTTGGGCAAGTACAAAGTTGTGAAAGCCGGGGTGTTCTGACCTCCCGTCTTTTTTTAGTCAAACCATATTTATAACTATGAATGAAAATATGGAAGGCTCCGTTCTTTCACTCAAAAATAAACACCCCTGTCTGCATATCTCCTTGCTGGCCCCAAAAAATATTCATAAAGTTTAACCTTTTTTTTTTGGCTTTTTGGCTAATTAGCCCTACTAATTAGTTCTGTATTACGTTGTCGTCAGACCACTGCCCCATTGTCTATTGTAACGCTGGGTTTGTCTCCTCTTTCCTCCAGGTTCCTGAAGCTGCAGCCCTGTGGGAAGAACGGCTACAGCCCCCTCCACCTGGCTGTGGACCGCAACACCACCTGCGTGGGCCGCTACCCTGTCTGCAAATTCCCCTCCCTGACGGTGGCCTCCATCCTGCTCGAGTGTGGTGCGGACGTCAACTGCCGCGATGAGGATGACAACAGGTGCTTAGAGATGCTTTAGGAGGGCTTTTATTGGGTCGGTTGATGGATGGTTTGGACGGAGGCCCGAGATTCAAGCATTTCATTACTGTTGGTCCCTGCACCAGTATGGGTTATTAATGTTAATATGGCAATGAAGCTGAAACTTGAGCCGTGAACTAGATATTCATTATGTTTGACTCCAGCGACACAAATGGTGAAACCCAAACCAGGCTATTTTTTAATTTTTTTTTTTATTCAAGGAATCAATGAGGTAATTGTAAATTATCAACATTTAGGACATCACCTCTGTACATAGCCTTTGGTGTTGGTCTATTGGTTCTATTAAGTTTGGTTTTAGTGTCATTATTCTGATGCAGTGCTGTTTACCGCTGTTCACGTCAAAACCACGTGTCAGTCAGCTATGGGGTTTATCAGGATTCCATTGGCCTAAGTGTCTGACAGCCATCTAGCTATGTTTTTATAAGCCTTGTGCATCAGACCAAGCCAGAGACTTTTGAGAAATTAATTAGGTATGCTGCCTTTCAGCACTAGGTGTCATGGAAATATTTTCAGAATGGTCACTGAGCCATTGAAATATTCCTGACATTCACATAGACATAACATCATCTTTAATACTCCGCAACCCGTCTACACCTCTCCCTGTATCATCGCCAGTGTAGCAATTCTCCACCTAGGTGGCTGCCACGCTCCACCTATACTGGGCTTCTACAAGAACCACGATACAGGGCGACGCAGAGTTTCTTGATTGTTCATTTTCTCATCAGCCCCCTCCACGTCGCGGCGTCCAACGGCCACCCGGACATCATGAACCTGCTGATCTCGGGCGGGAGCCACTTCGACAGCACTAACGCCTTCCAGCAGTCGGCCTGCGACCTGCTGGACAAGAAGGAGCTGGCCCGCAACATCATCCAGCCCATCAACCACACCACCCTGCAGTGCCTGGCGGCCCGCGTCATCGTCAAACACAGCCTGCACTACCGGGGAAACATTCCAGAAAAGCTGGAGTCCTTCGTCCTGCTGCACAGATAGTCTGCCCGGGAGGACGCCATCGGGGTTTGGTGGGGGGGGGGGGAGCCGGGGGGGCGGGGGCGGTGGTTGGTATTTGAATTTGACGGGAGCTGACAAGCTGCACTGCCCCCATCTCTATCTTACATGGTCGTCTGGGGAGAGGGGGCTTGCCTGGTGGAGACACCAGAGCGGATTAAGACGACTGCTCGCTAGTTGGGATCCAACGCACCTCAATGGAAACTTTCCGCCTCTTTGGACGGGTTTTAAACGGAAAAAAAAAAAAGACGATGTCTCGACCGACCCAACGGAGCTGGATTGGGTGCACCGTATGTTCTGCCTAGTATCTTCCATGGCCACGGAGAAGGATAGAGACTGGCCTCAGTCCTGTGGGAGCGTGTCACGAGTGGATTATGACATGCAAATGCGAAACAGTATCTCTGGATGAACTGCGCAACAGGGTTCAGTGTTTTTATTTTGTTCTTTTGAACACATTTTTAGTCATTGTTCCAAATTCCACGAGGCTATTTATTGATGTAATCTTGAGAGACGTATCTCTTCCATGGCCTGGATTTGCATCGAATGTCACTGGACCTTTTAAATCGGATGAGGATGTGTCAAATCAAGCTGGGACTTCAGGTTTTCCCCTGCCTTTTGGTTTGGTTTTACTGGTCCCACAGCTGTTGCCAGTAGCCATGATGAACCCTTTCCTCGAGGCAGTGATTTCAGCATCTCCCCCATTCTGCTCATTCAATGCATTCATAGCTCAGTGGCTTTCATGCGCTTTTGGACATTGGCCGAGTGGCGTGGATCCACACAGTGCAGAAAGTCCACCCTTTCTTTTTCTTATGTTGTCCCCTTTTATGTTGTGTATAAACAAAGCTTTACCAGAAGGGTCGAACGTCTGCAAACACCATAAGTGCTTTATCCTCCCCTATGCACAGGCCAGGCTGTTTGGAAAGAGAGACTGTTCTGTGCCGGCACTCGTCTGTGCAATATTTTCCTCTTTATGATTTTTATTGTTGGGTTTACCTCACCACTGCCGTTTTTCTGGTATAGCCTCCATCTTCCGAAAGGAGGAGGTGCATTACAACATGTATGTGTTTGTGGGTGAAAGATTGTGTGTGTGTGTGTACGAACGATTGTGTGTCCTTGCTTGAGTGTGGGAAAGCTGTCTGCCTGTTTTTTGCAAAGTCTATTTGAGCATAAAAAAAAAAAGAAATGTATCAAATCAGCCCGGCTCTGGTGGGACGGCCGTGATGCAGGACCACAGAACCAGACTGCTATGAGAGGGGCCAGCTGTCTGCATCCATCAGCAGTGTGCAGCCCTTGTGCACTCAGCATGACCTCCTTTTTTGTTTTTGTTATTTTTTCCTCCGCGGTTAAACCCCTGAACATCATCATTATTCAGCAAGCTCAATGGACTGTCTAGATGCATGTGCAGGTTTGAGTACATATTCTCTCCTCATTTCCACTACAGTCAGACTCCTTTCTACAGCGACCAGGCGTATATTTTAACAACCGTAATGAAACATTTCTACCAGAATGCTGACAAATCCACGTTCATTTTCTATAGCCATCACTGAACTTTGAGCTATCGAGGGAAGGGATGCCTTGCTGTGAGATGAGCTTTGTGAAATATCTTTGCACATTAGCTTTAGGTGTGTGTGGTTTTCAAAAGGGCTTTTCGTAACTCGTAGGTTTCATATTTCAACTTATTTAATAATTCAGAAGGTTCAAAACCAGAGATAAATTTTATTGGGGGGGGTTGGGAAGGGAGGGGGGGGTACTCCAAGGGCAACTACCTTTGAATCTGCACTTTACTACAACTAAGTTGAAGATTTAATATGGCATCAATCAAGTTCATGTTTTAAGAACCCATTTGAAAATAAACCCTTGTTGCACTTGTCTTGTCGTGGAGTCTTCAATGCATGTATCTGTGGAACTTCCAAAGGGTTTTTGATTTAATATGAATACTTATATATATATTTTTTTTTACGAATCATGGGGAAAATCCTACAATACAACTTCACAAAGTATGGGTTCACGAGTAAGCATGGATTGTTCGTTTATTTCTTACGAAATAAGTTTCCATACCATGCAATTTTGAGTTTGCCATAACAACGCTGTTGAGATAACTGTTAGGGAAGACAGATGCTAATTATAAATCAGAAACCATTACAGCAAAAGGTTATTTAAATTATTTATGAGTCTATTGAAGTACGACGCCCTCGCTACCTCAAAGTTTCAAGTCACGTCGGGCCCTGGTACAGTTCAGGGAGGGGGACCATCGGGTTTCCATCTGATATTAGAGCCCCCTGTTGGGTGATCCCAATCCCCCCCCCCCCAACCCCCTTTTCCCCTACAAACCAGAGTGGAATGCAGAACGCTCCTTTACACTGTTTTAATTAAATCGAACATCCACAATTGTACCGCTGGTGTGTCAGTTTAATAGATGTGCATTTTTTTAATCAAACGAAAGTTACAAGGCGGCACTTTTTAATGGAGGCAACGTTTTGACTAAGTGTCAGTTTTTGACAGTGTTTAAAGGGTTGTGCCGATTAGGTCTCCAGCCCACTCCCATCTCCTGCAAGTGATCTTACTGGGAATCTTAAACACTATGCTCAACTAAGCACCATTTGAGCTCAAATAGGTGAAATTAATATCATCGGTTTGGAGCGAGCTTAGCATCCACTTACTCTAGATATTCTGAGACATGTCCATTGACCTGTACCTTTTTTCGAATTCGTCAACGCTTTCTTTCATTACATGTCTTGCTCTTCTCTTCTCCAAATGTGCAGTGGAATGCTATACTGGAACGCTTGAATTCCCTTTGGGGAGTGTTTAATGGATCGATCTAATGCCTTTATGGGAACTGAAGTTATGTGTCCCCCAGTACTTTGCTTCCATCTCCATTTCCTCAAAACTATCCTTGACTACATTACCAAATGAAAAGGGAAAAGGCTTTGCACCTTTCCCCTGCGACTGACGGCTGTAAAGACCCGTGCCCTTCTATTTACATCTGTGGACATAGTGTGTAAGCGAAAACACGTTCTTTAAGTAGAATCACCTCTTCCACTGTGAATGCAAACTGTTCCACAGAAGGACAAGCACCAACAAGCCTTCTCCTAAGCCCCCGGAAAGTTGACTTTAGTTCCGACAAAGACACACTTGCTTTCGTTCTTTTTCAAAAAGAAAAACTTGTTCCTCAACTTGTCTGAGGATCTCAATCAAAGGAACAAAATGAATGGCACAAATTGTTGGGCTTACCTGCATATTGACAACACTTGAACATAACATAACATAATTAATTAATAATTAACTCCTCCACTTTCCCCCTCCACTTGGTCACATTATACCTGTGGCTGTTTACCTTTGTACTTCTGTGGCCAGGAGCAGCTAGACTGTCACACCTATCCCCTGAATGTGTTGTCTGTGAATCAGTGCCATGAAGGAGAAGGTCTCGATGGGTCTATCTTTTGAATCTGATGGACCCACAAATTATTCCAAAGGACAAAAGGGTTGCTATTGTTCGGTACAAGAAGTAATTTTAACAAAGGATATCGGTAAAGGATGTTGAAGTAAAGCCAGGAGAGATGGTTGTGATTGTTTTATCCAGCCTCATATCTCTTCATCTCTATCCATTTCTTTATCTCTTGATCTGTCTCTCTGTATCTATTCCTGTATCTGTTCATCTATATGTCTTTATTTGTCTGTCTGTCTATTTGTCTATCTCTTTATCAGTCTATCTCTTTATCTCTTATCAGTCTATCTGCCTGCCTGCCCGGCTGTATGCTCTTTAAATCTGATCACTTTCCCATGTGCTATGACTCTTACCTCACCTACATATTAGGCAGGAATGCTGTGGCGAGTCATTGATGGTAATTGTGAACTAAAGCACCTCGCCTGTTCTGTTAGGCCTCTAAGCTGTAGAAAAAGTCAGGACTTGTCCCTGCAAATGTTAAACATGTGAGTGTCTGTAGCACAGTTTCCCTGAACCCAAGACCACATGTGAACCACAAAGTCAACCCAAGGGGTTACAACAGTTACAGGGCCATAGAAAGCTGTTACAAAGAGGAAGATTGGGTAGATATTAATTATTAAAGCTGTCTCTTTGAGGATCCGAAATAGAGAAACAACAGGATGGCAGATGTAGGAGGCAATGGCTGGTTTGCGTACATCTCACATCAAAGCACTTTGTGTTGCCAGTTGGTGATGCCTGGCTTCGGGGGTTGCCTAGGGAAGCTTGAAAGGGGCAGTTTAACCCCTAGCTGAAGGTCCCTGGGGTTAAAATGCCACGGCTCCAACATCATCGAGGTATCCTGGGCCTTGAGATAAATGTTAAACCCCAACCTACTCCTCAGTGTCCTAAATCGAGGTCTCACTATGACCACTGGTGGCTTTGTTTAACAGTATTTCAGTAATGATTAAAAAAGGCATGTGAATGCAGACAGGCATTGACGTAGGCTGCAGATTGATACAAAACACAGTTCAAATTCACCCCGACTGAATCAATTACGACCAGGCCAGTCCAACACTTCAGACACCAACAACTAAACGTACTCTACTGCTGCTAAACATACTCTGCAGGAGTAAGGGCACAATGGGGAAGGGGATTTTCCCACTACGATCGGTACAGCCGTGATCCCATTATAACCACCATGGCACCCACAGTGGATGGAACGCCTGTGGAAGTGCAAGTCCCATCTGAAGTCACCCGCTGAGCCACCGCAACCTGCCTAACGAGGTCCTTGACGGTAAGACATACCTGACACAAAACGTCACTCGCTGTCGTCTGTGACTCTTCTCATTATGGCTCCGTAACGCTGAGGGCCTTCGGGGAGTGCTCTGGCCACGGTCTAATTCTGTCCTGTGTCTATATTCAGGTCTATGGAAGGTTGCCCTACATTAAGCCTGCGTTCTCTGTCTGTCTCTGGGTCCCCACAGGTAGACCGGCCCGCTGCCTCTCTCTGTCCTTAGACACCTGTCTCTCCTCTTTCTCTGTCTTTCTCTCTGTCTTTCTATCTTCTTCACTGTATCTCTCTTTATTATCTCTTTTTATTCCCTCTCTTGTTCTATTTCCCCAATATTTCTCTCTCTCTCTCTCTCTCTCTCTCTCTCTCTCTCTCTCTCTCTCTCTTCTCTCTTCTCTCTCTCTCTCTCTCTCTCTCTCTCTCTCTCTCTCTCTCTCTTTATGTCCCTCTTCTTCCTTCTTTTTCTCCCTGTTCACCCTCTTTATATTTCTCTCCAACTCTATCTCCCTGTGCACCTGTATCACTGTCTTTAAAAGTCTCTTTATACCTTTGTTGCTTTTCATTTCTCTCTCTATACCTTCCAATGCAGCATTAAACATTTCAACAATGTGTCTTTCAGTTACCATTTGTCCTTACCTCGCTGTTGTTTTTCTGAATTTGTATCTTTTAACTTTTTCTCTGAAGCCTTTTTCCCTGGTCTCTGTATTTCGTTACCAGGACAATAGCAGCTTTGGGGCAGTTGAGTTTGAGTGATACACCTTCATATTTGGTAAAACCGAAATCAATCCAGGTTTGTCATATCCCATGATGGTATCAGAGGCACTCACCACCATGTGCATGGTGAAAAGCCTTAAAGGTAGAGATGTTTTAGATGTTCTTTAACTGTTTAACCATTCTCCCATATTTGTAAACCAATATGAATCTCATTTCAATGTTTGTGAACCCGTAAAGTTGGAAGGTCACTATCGTTAAACATGTTCAAAATTGCAGTGTTTTCAATGTGGATCGTTCCAAGCCTGTAACCCATGCTTTGTAAAGGCAGCCAAACTGTGGGTTTTTCTATCAGGGTTATAATAATGACTTGGCAAATCTCAACAGTAGATAACACGAAGGCTG